>CM064543.1:252185-282185 GCA_032716605.1 Paralithodes platypus
AATCCCTACATACTGTACAAAATACTAATTATATCGATATATACTCTTTGTTCATATACTGTATATATATAATATATATATATATATATATATATATATATATATATATATATATATATATATATATATGTGTGTGTGTGTGTGAATGAGAGAGACAAAAGGCATAACTGCCTGCAGCGAGTGCCTCCCCCAGATTTCAAAGAGTGACAGGGCCGAAATCAAGGGACGTTCGAGCTAAAATGCCTGGACACACGGAGTTTGAAGCAATTTAAGTCATAGGAAGAGGGAAAGACTGATTCTGGGAGAGAGTTCCAGAGCTCAGCAGTTGAATAGAAGAAAGTCTGAGAATAGCGTTTCACTCTTGGGTTGGAGAGTTGCACAGAGTAGGGGTGGGATTGTGTTGCAAGGTGGGTACTACATACCCTACGTAGAGGAGGTGGTATACTTTGGGAGAGCTCCGAGGAACACTGATTATTTTTGTAGCGATAGAATAGTGAGAGATGCAACATTGCGGCGAAGAGAGAGAGATTGCAGATAATTGGTGAGTGGACGGGAGTTAATGATACAAAAAGCTTTCCCTTCTACTTTATCTAGGAGTGCGGTGTGAGAGGATCCTCCCCACACATGTGAACAATACTCTATACAAGGACGCACTGTGCCCCTGTAGAGAGCAACTAGCTACGCAGGGGTATATACAGTATATTGTTCCCTGATTAAATAGCACTGTATGAATATTCCCATATTCAAAATATGCTATAGGGGTGCAATGCCTGGTGAGTTAGCTGCTCAACAGGTGGCGTTGTGTGTGTGTGTGTAAGAGTGAGTGTCCGAGTGTAGGGGGTGAGACAGTGAAGCACGGGAACGAAGTGGCTTCAGAGATGGGGTCGCTTCGGACCATGAGTGAGCACCGTGCCTCATGTGAAGGCAAGATGGCAGGTGCTCGTTGTACTCTACGTGCTTCACATGCCTCACTCCCTAGACTGGAACAAGACCTCACGGGCTTCACTGCTCATTGCACAGCTGTGAATGTCCAGGCTCTCAGCCTATGCCCGAGAGGGAGTAAGTTGGAATATAGAAAAAAAATATATATACAGTATATATATATATATATATATATAATCACATTTGTGTCTAGTACCCACAAGCAAGTAGCCTACTAAGTAAAACAGGTCCTTAGGTTAAGTTCGGTGTTTTTTTGCACAGTTCGGTGACGTTGCAAGTTTTGTGCCCTCTTCCCAAGCAAACTCGTTCCGATAGCTATTTGGGCTTAACATAGAGTAATTACAGGTACAATGGTGGGCCTTGTCGTGGTTACCCAAACTTCTTAGAATATACCTTACCTGATCTTATTGGAAATCATAATTACCACTTGCGAGTATATTCTAAGGAAGTTAAAGCTCTGGGCATTATTACAATAAGATTCAAGCAAAGAGTCTTTCGTAATACACAAAATAATACATAAATTACGTTTATAAACGTTATCCATCTATTGCAAACCCACACTTAATCGTTGTCTACAGTACATCTTGAACTTCCTTATTAGTCAGTGTGTCATGGTGAAAATCGGTCCCAGCAGATAAGGTTTTTAGTTACAATAATAAGCTACAAGTCATGTTCCATATTGTTGTGGAGATGATATTTCAATGTGAATACCTTGGTTATTGAGTTCTCATATCACTTAGTACCGATCTAGTGGGGTTTATGCCGACATTTTGACCCCATTGGATGGTACCAATTCCTGTGTTTTTGGGATCGGGCCCATACTCTAAACTGGTCAATTATCAGATAATGTAATATGTATTCACATTTACCAGTATAACCACTCCTAAAAATGAATAATTTGTATCCTAGTATGTATAATTAAATACATATAGAAGCATACAAGGCTTTTTTGGATGGCACTACAATCTATACTGCCTTTACAGGGACACAGCTTCTAGAGGGATATTCTTACTAAGCTATTGTGATGTGGTAGCCAATGTCAATTTATATATCTAATTCTAGCGAAGGAGTTGGGTTGGAGATTTTATATAATTGATTTATTGTAAAATCAAATATCCTCTAACCTTCGTTTCCTCATTACGAATCTTGCCAATGTAAACCATCGAAAAATGTTGCTCTCTCTCTCTCTCTCTCTCTCTCTCTCTCTCTCTCTCTCTCTCTCTCTCTCTCTCTCTCTCTCTCTCTCTCTCTCTCTCTCTCTCTCTCTCTCTCTCTCTTTCTCTTTCTCTATATATATATATATATATATATATATATATATATATATATATATATATATATATATATATATATATATATATATATATATATATATATATATATATATATATATATATATATATATATATATAATCCAGCAAGGGAACACTCTAACAAGACAAGGTAGGGTGGGAGATTATAACCAGTTCGGAAACTAAATTACATTCCTCTCTTAACTCTCCCCATCGTCATGTATCCATCTACTTATTTCTGTATATGTTTATCTTATTTGTATCATATATATCTGTCTATCTTTCTGTTTATCTATCTATCTCCCTCCCTTCCTCTGTACGGTACAGTGCGCTATCGTAAAGATTATACCAGAAGACAAGGTGTGTGTGGGATGGTGGGTGGGAGATTATATACCAGTTCGGAAAGTAAATCACATTCAGCTCAACACGCAATCTAGGGGTCGCGGGGGTTAGAGGGCAGCTGTATCATAGTCTGCAGAGAGAGAGAGAGAGAGCGGGGGGGGGGGGGGGGGGGTATTTAGGGCAGCGGTATGATCGTGTGTGTGGAGTGTAAAAGAGAGATACGACGTGTTTATGTGCGTGTATTTGCATGTGTGTGTGTGTGTGTGGAGTGTAAAAGAGAGATACGACGTGTGTATGTGCGTGTATTTGCATGTGTGTGTGTGTGGCTGTGTATGCGTATGTCTGGCTGTAAGTATGTTTGTGTATGTTAGAGAGGGAGGAAGGGAGAATATTTCTGGTATATATATTTTGCCTTCGTGCATGAAACGAAATAAATAATCATTTAATTTTGATCCTTGGTAGCCACGGAAATTTAATAAGATTTTGCTGTAATATTTTGTTAAGCAAGCTCTATAAATGACTACATAAATAAACTTAATCGTTACTTGTTTTGGCAAGCTAGGCCAATTACTGTTGAAACAGAGAGAGAGAGAGAGAGAGAGAGAGAGAGAGAGAGAGAGAGAGAGAGAGAGAGAGAGAGAGAGAGAGAGAGAGAGAGAGAGAATTAGTTATGTTTTTGTGAGCATAAGTTATTGATGTTTATAGATACATATTTGTTTTTAGTTTTTGTTCACCAATTTGTCATGACCAAGCCCCATCAAACGACTATATATTAATCATCTCAATGGACGGTGTTGACATGTTGGAACAGGTGTTACTGCTCAATTGCCGATTACATGAACAGTTAGTTAGAGTGAGATAGAGAGTGAGGTGAGTCAGTTTAGGGATATACTTTTTTAGTGTATACGGAATAATAATGAAGTAACATTTTATGCAAATTTTAAAAGTGAACATGTTTGATACTAGTTTTTCACGATATACTTTCTACAGTATATTATATATTTGTTTCTTTCTTTCTTTCTTGTTTACTGTCTGCAACAAACCCGCCCAAAAGATCCTATACTCTCATTAGATATTTGTGCTAAGTTTATTGAGTATTTTGTAAAGCGAGACCAATTATTGATATCATATATAATCAAACGAGTCAGACAGAAAGAGTGTGTGAATATGGAGTGTGTCTAAATAAAATTGAATGAAATTGTACTAAAGATAAATCCAGCGTTGTGATGTGTTTCCCACTGTTATTTATTTAAGGGGAGATTTTCACTTGAGGGTTTTTTTTTTCTTGACCCCTTTCTTTCTCATGTTGAGTCCCATTGCTTCTGAGATTTTAAGACGTTCGCCTCATTAATTAGGCGCTTTTAAGAACTTTTACCCCATTTCTGTCAATTTTAAGACCTTTCGTTCCGTTTAGCCGTCGATTTTTTCCTTCCAAGCGATAGCGAGCCTGAAATTTAAGAGGAATCGGCCTTCGGCCGAGAAATTTTTCTACCGAAAAATGTACAAATTTATATTGAAAGGGGGTCAGGGGGGTGTATGTCTTAGCTTGATGGAGGTATAGGGAACACACTAAAAACACACCCTTAACCCCTTCTGTACCGGCGACGTCTTTTTCATTTTAATCTAGCAATATTTAGACGATTTTGTGCAGTTTAAGAAAGATCTGTGGCAGTAAAAAGGGTGAAGTGAGATAGTTCGAAGCCTGTTAATTGCTGAATAGAATCGTCTAATAGTAGCCAGAATAAAATTGAAAAGACGGCACCGGTACAGAAGGGGTTACGAATCTCCAACAAAAGACGTCACCGGTACAGAAGGGGTTAAGAATCTCCAACAAAAGACGTCACCGGTACAGAAGGGGTTAAGAATCTCCAACAAAAGACGGCACCGGTACAGAAGGGGTTATGAATCTCCAACAAAAGACGGCACCGGTACAGAAGGGGTTAAGAATCTCCAACAAAAGACGGCACCGGTATAGAAGGGGTTACGAATCTCCAACAAAAGACGGCACCGGTACAGAAGGGGTTACGAATCTCCAACAAAAGACGGCACCGGTACAGAAGGGGTTACGAATCTCCAACAAAAGACGGCACCGGTACAGAAGGGGTTACGTATCTCCAACAAAAGACGGCACCGGTACAGAAGGGGTTACGAATCTCCAACAAAAGACGGCACCGGTACAGAAGGGGTTACGAATCTCCAACAAAAGACGGCACCGGTACAGAAGGGGTTACGTATCTCCAACACAAGACGTCACCGGTACAGAAGGGGTTACGTATCTCCAACACAAGACGTCACCGGTACAGAAGGGGTTACGTATCTCCAACAAAAGACGTCACCGGTACAGAAGGGGTTAAGATTCTCCAACAAAAGACGGCACCGGTACAGAAGGGGTTATGAATCTCCAACAAAAGACGTCACCGGTACAGAAGGGGTTACGAATCTCCAACAAAAGACGGCACCGGTACAGAAGGGGTTACGAATCTCCAACAAAAGAATGTATGAATCACCAGAAGGGTCTGTGGTGATAAGTTGTAACAGGTGTTTTGCCAAGCTGAGCCAATTACCGATAACAAGTGAAGTATGGTTCTAATTTGTCTTCCTGTGTGTATACATCTTGGTGAACTGCGGTGAGCTTAAGGGGAGGTATTCAGTTTGTTCCCTAGACCTCCATCAAGCTTAAAATTACACCCCCTTGACCCCTTTCAAGATAAATTTGTACATTTTTCGGTAGAAAAATGTCCAGGCCGAAGGCCGGTTCCTCTTAAATTACAGGCTCGCTGTCGCTCGCCAGGAAAAGATTGACACCTATATGGCACGAAAGGTCTTAACATTGACGTAAATGGGGCGAAAGTTCTTAAAATCGCCAAACTAATGGGGCGAACGTGTTAAAATCTCAAAATCAATGGGGCTAAACATGAAGAAGAAAGGGGTCCAGAAAAAAATCCCTCAAGTGGAAATCTCCCCTTAACCCCTTCCGTACCGGCAACGTCTTTTATATTTTAGTCTAGCCATATTTAGATGTATGTGTGCAGCTTAGGAAGGACGTCTATCAATTAAAAGGCTTCATATTATCTCAATCCGTTTAGCTACCATATATTCTTCCTAAGCTGCATAATATCGTCTAATTACAGCTAGAATAACAGATAACAGACGTCGCCGGTACAATCGCGCTAATAAGTGATGTCTCGGCACCAAGTATATTTTGATCAATAATTGGTATAAGAAATATCTAAGCTTCATTTCTCCATATCGAGTGAAATATACAAACATGTTCCTACACTTACCCACCCTATTCAACATCTGACAGACATTAATACAGCACAGAGCAAGCCAAACATAATGACAGCTGTGGACATGACATATTAGCGCGACCGTACTCAAAGGGTTAATTTGCTGCTGGTTTTTGGTCGACTATAGAGCGACTTTGGACCATTAGTTCAAGGATTTTAATTTTTGATAGTCCCAATGGTTATTTGCAAACCATCTTGTTTCCTGTCGATTATTATCAAAAGTTCAACTTTAGGTATTCATAACTGACTCGGCATTTACAGATATATTTGAACCCTCTTAGTTTACTAGGACACTTTATTTGTAATTTGTGTATGAGATTATGCTATTATTAGATACCGGTAATTGTATATAGTTTAGGAAGGGCCTCTATCGATCAAAGTAGTCAACCCGATCTAGATATACCCTATGGTTCCCACAGCCCCTTCCCAAACTTAATAAAATCGTTCAATGAATAGCTAGAATAAAGTTATTGAATGTGTGATGGTAAACTGATTTGGTTAAGGGATACCAGATGTTGCTTTGTAGGACCTAACATGGAGTCGATCTAAATAAAATAAACGGGTTTTGCAGAGATGATCATTGGCTTTTGTTTGTAATGTGATTGGTATCGTTGTTTAGGAGTTTGTTGGTAGTCGTAAGGGGTGGGAGGGTTTATGGTATATATATATATATATATATATATATATATATATATATATTGTCACGGGACCGACCATGACTGAGATTATATACTTATAGGTAGATTGGTATATTTATCCAACGCGGGAAAACATTGGGAGGCGGGAAAACAATTGTAGAGGAAGAAAGGGAGAGTGAGGGCCGGTGAGAGGTACATGTGGCGTACATGCGTACATGTGTGCGTGTGTGCGTTCTTTTTTTTTTGGCCTGTGTAACGCTAGGAGCTACGCGTACGTGTGTGTGTGGGTTTATGCTTGTAGGCGTGGTCAAGTGAGTCCACCACTCCTATTGGTAGCATATGCTTTTTGTATTTTTGTTTTCTCTCTAAGTTTGCATGTATGTTAATGTCAATTAGTTAAGATTATTAGGGTTAGTTCCAGTATTAGTTACTAAAGCTATTGTGTATTATACCAAATGTAAACCTTAGATATTAATAGTTTGTTTTTACTTCATTTTAGGCTTTTAAATGACTCTGTATGGGGTCGAAACGTTGCCCAATAAAGATGTTCGTCACAGCGTTGGTTTTGCTGCTCATTATTGGTTTACGCTTTCCTAAGGACAAGAGTATTGCTATTATATATATATATATATATTTATATAATATTCGGGCCACAAAGGCAGAAAGTCGAAGTTTCAAAGCCAGGTGTTTTTACATACAACATTTAAATGCCTGTACCGCATGGCACTGTGCAACATTAATAGACAATTTATTACGTGAGTTAACCACACTGATGAAAATAAAGTACTTATTGATTATAGGAATAATTTGAGTGTCGTGGCTCTGTTGTGATTGGTGCCGAGGTGGTGATTTAGCTGTAGCATATCGTTATAAGATGTCCACCTACTGTTGTGATTGGTGCCGAGGTGGTGATTTAGCTGTAGCATATCGTTATAAGATGTCCACCTACTGTTGTGATTGGTGCCGAGGTGGTGATTTAGCTGTAGCATATCGTTATAAGATGTTCACCTACTGTTGTGATTGGTGCCGAGGTGGTGATTTAGCTGTAGCATATCGTTATAAGATGTCCACCTACTCGTTGCATTTGTTTCCCAGATATGCCACTCTTTTCTCCTTCCTCTTCTTCGTCTATTGAGCTCGTCCCGGAATCTTTACGACTCTGAATCTTACGATTCTATACAGGACTGTCCATATGTACCGGCACTAGCTCAGAGTAAGAGTGTTGAGAGGGGAGCAGGGGTGTTGGAGAGAGATGAAGCTGTTGGAGTGGCTTTGTTATGTGTGGTTAGTCTGTATATGTCGTCAGGATGTCCCCTGACTGGGTGCGAGCATGTGAACACCAGCCTCGTCGTAAACGTGGTGATCGCCTTACTACTGACCCGATCTTCATGAGTATAATTATATAGTGTACAACATATTCGTCAGTGCCACTATATTTGTTTTCTTTTTTCAGCTGATGGTAGATTGTCATGTCTTCATCTTAATTACTTAGCTATTTTGTAATAGAGGGATATGATATTGGAGGGAAATATGTTGCTAATTATGAAAACTTGGCAATAAGATGATGAAGAGACAGTAGTTTTTTTATATTAAGTATCGATACATCAGCTGCTAAAGGATTAATTTTTGTTTTTTCCTATATTCCAACTACTCCCTCTCGGGCATAGGCTGAGAGCCTGCACACTCAACCGCTGAGCCCGTGAGGTCTTGTTCCAGTCTAGGGAGTGAGACATGCGAAGCACCCCCGGCTCGAAGCAACTCCATCTCTGAAGCTGCTCCGCCTCCGCAATTCACCGTCTCACTCCGCAGACTCGGACCCTCACTCTCAGAACGCCACCTATTGAGCAATTAACTCACTAGGCATTGCCCCCCTGTAGCATATTTTTAATATGGGAATAGTCATACAATGCTATTTAATCAGGGAACAGTGAGGGTATTATTATTATTATTTTTTTTTTTTTGGCATTTCGGTGTGTTGTGGTAATGCACTGAAACTAGGTACAGCACAAATTCCATCTCAATAATATCTTCCCGTTAACATATTGGGATTCGAACCCGGGTCCATTGGATTACCAGTCCAGTGGCAAGACCACTCTGCCACACCTCCCCTAACTAAAATTTACCATCAGCTGGAAATATACCGACTATAGTAATATCATTAATTATTAACATCATTATTAACAGTTTCATCCTTTCATCATTAAACTATGGTTGAAGTTAGGCCTTTATGCAGAGCATCTTGCATCCTGTGAAGGCAATATGACAGGGGCTGGTTGCAGCTGAAAGTGATTCACATGTCTCACTCCCTAGACTGGAACGAGACCTCACGGGCATCACCGTTCAATGTACAACGATGAATGTACAGGCTCTCAGCCTATGCCCGAGAGGGAGTAGTTGGAATATAGAAAAACAAAAAGACAGTAGCGAGTACTTATTGCACATGGTTATTAATTGTACGCCTGTAGTGATACTGTGATGAAGTGACGGCTATTAATTGTACGCCTGTAGTGATACCGTGATGAAGTGACGGTTATTTGTTTCTTCTGCACCACCGCCGCCCAGCTGGGATAACTCCATTACTGTTTGTTAGCTTCTCAGTCAATGCCGCTCTTTAATGTCTACACCACATGCTTAGACTTATGTGCGTACTTCGGTTATGTATACGTACACAGGCCTAGTTGTATGAATGTTTGTATATTTCGTTAATCTACTAAATATTTAAGTACTCTCGCACTTACACAAAAGCACACACGTACAGAGAGAGAGAGAGAGACTTGGCTTTGTGTTTACTTTCTACATATAATTAAAAATCCTATCCATTTTTATTCCTCGTTTCCTTTCATTAAGCTGTCCCTTATATCCAGCCATAACCGCAACTTCTATCAGTGTGTGTGTGTGTGTGTGTGTTTATAAGGGGGGGGGGGGGTTGATTTGTGTGCATGTTCGTTTGTTGTGTGTATGTGAGTGTTCGTTTGTTGTGTGTGTATGGATGTGTGGTTTTATGGAAGTGCGTGTAGCCGTTCTTGGACATGATTCCACGCAGCAGTGTATACATATCAAAAAGTACTAAAAATAATAATTTACGTGTGAACATGAATATGAATAGATAAATGGACTAACATTGTGTTTTATAGTGTGCTTCTCTTATTTTAGTTGGAGAGGAATCTTGATTATCTCTTATATTCATTCGGCCATTGCAGATGAAGTTGTTATAGGGAAATAGTTCATGATGACCTGAGCCATTATGAAGCTCCAAATCCATGAATTAGAATGTCGTGGCTGTATCCACTTAACATTCCCGTCCGTTTCAATATAGATGCAGCTGTGACCATTTACCTACCAATACAAATCAAACACTCGGCCATATTTAAAAACTTTACCTTGATGAATTAAATATGTAGTAATAATTTTGCTTAACAATTGCTCTTAAAATTGGTGATATCACGTTTTATTACACATATGAAGACTCGTTTTCTCCCTGTTAAAAATACGACCAATTGTAAGATGACTTTTGGAGCACAATGACTTGGACTTTGTAATCTATGTCCAAGATGTTGAACTATAAACTTCTCCCCGTTCACTGGGTTTTGGCTCTATTATATTTACTTGTATTATTATACACATGAATAACTGTGATTGCGTAATGGATTGACACCATTATGCATGAAGTTAACTTCATAATTTTAAATTGATGTACGTAAAATGACACATATGAATACATTTCAATACTTTTAATTGGGTCCACGTATATTTATGAATGACTGTACAACATTACATTAGAAGAAAGTTTCCAACAAGGGATTTCGAACTATCATATGACCATCAGCCTAATCGAGTCTATAATTTAGGAAATAAAACTGTTTTTGTTCACCCTCTGTGTTAGATTTAATACAATGGGATGGCACAATGTTCAATTTGAGAGAGAGAGAGAGAGAGAGAGAGAGAGAGAGAGTTGAAGGACAAAGCAAAGTTTCTTAGTTCTGTATACAAATTTTACTGGAATTGACTACAAAGGAAAACGAACATCAACATACCGAATGGTCCTAAATATTATGCATTACTTAAATTACTTCACATATTAAGGGGAGACAGACCGTTTTTCTCGGCCCCCTTCTCCCTAATGTTTAGCCCCACTAGTTTTGAGATTTTAAGACGTTGGTTCCATTAGTTTGGGGATTGTATAACCTTTCACCTCATTTCTTTGTCAATATTAGGACCCTTCGTGCCATTTAGGTGTCAATTTTTTCCTGGCGAGCGATAGCGAGCCTGTAATTTTAGGAGGAATCGGCCTTTGGCCGGGATATTTTTCTACCGAAAAATGTACAAATCTATCTTGAAAGGGGGGGCCCGTCTAGGAGGTATTTTTCTAAGCTTGAAGCTTTAATTATTGCTAGAGGTCCTTCCTATGCTTAACAAAATCGTCTAAAAGTTTCCAGAATAGGATAAAAGAACGTCCCTGGTACTGTAAGGGTTATATACAGTATATATGCAAAGGGATGACCGGAGAACTCAAACAGTACATCATTATCATACAGTAGATGTCAACCAGTGCTCATATTTTGTTAAGTTAACCTTTTTAAGATCCAATACGCTTTTATTGTTTGTTTTCTGGCTATCATTAAACGATTTTATGCCGATTTGGAAGGGTATATGGAAGTCAGAGGGTTAATCGAGATAATATTTCCATTTATTCCCACAGATCCTTCCTAAATTATATAAAACCGTCTACTGATAGCCAGAATAAACTGCCAAAATGCATCATAATCTTCAGAGGGTTAAGGTAGGTTGATAATTGACGCTAAATGAATTGGCTCGGGTTGAGTTGTCACTAGTTAAGGGGAGGTTTCCACTTGAGGGATATTTTTTCTGGACCCTTTTCTCCCTCATGTTTAGCTCCATTGCCTTTGAGATTTTAAGACGTTCGCCCCCATTAGTTTGGCAATTTTAAGAACTTTCGCCCCATTTCTGTCAATTTTAAGACCTTTCGATTTTTTCCGGGCGAGCCTGTATTATAAGTGGAATCAGCCTTAAGAGGAATCGGCCGGGACATTTTTCTAACGAAAAATTTACAAATTTATCTTGAAAGGGGCATCTATGGGGTGTAATTTTAAGCTTGATGGAGGTCTAGGGAACAAACAAAAAACCTCCCCTTAAGGAGTTGTCCGGGAAGGCATGTGACTCTAGCCAGACTGGTTTGGGTTATTGTCAACAGGTAATTCTAATATTTGCTATGTTTCCATACCGTTATTAACATCTGGCAGACTACTACTAAATTGTTATGGCAAGCGAAGCACATCTATATCTGTATATTCGATATCTATATCATAACCTGTCCGAGCATTTGTACAGTCGGCAAAATAAGTGATCTCGCGGCACCAAGTATATTTCGATCAATAATTGGTATCAGCGCTATCTAAGGTTTAAATCATCGTTCAGAGTGAGATATACAGCCGTGTTCCTATCTTTACACACCCTATTCAACATCTGACAGACCTTAATACAGCATACAACGAGCAAAACGTATTGACAGCGACGACACGACATATTTGAGCAATTGTACAGTTGCGGGCAGAAAGTGTGGTATTTGTAATGTGGAAGAGTTCAAATATGAAGACGCAATTTTCTATAAGTGTTATGTTCGGTCGCCATGGCCAGTTCATTGACCTTCACTAGTCAAACCTCAAGGTCACACATGTATCCTAGGTCATATACAGTAACGCTTAAGGGGAGGTATTTAGTTTGTTCCCTAGACCTCCATCAAGCTTAAAATTACACCCCCTTGAGTCCCTTTCAAGATAAATTTGTACATTTTTCGGTAGAAAAATGTCCCGGCCGAAGGCCGGTTCCTCTTAAATTACAGGCTCGCTATCGCTCGCCAGGATAAAATCGACACCTGAATTGCACGAAAGGTCTTAATATGGGGTGAAAGTTCTTAAAATCGCTAAACTAACGGGGCAAACGTTTTATAATATCAAAAGCAATGGGGCTAAACATGAGGGAGAAAGGGGTCAAGAAAAAAAATCCCCTCAAGTGGAGATCTCCCCTTAAAACTTGTGCCCCATCTGCAGAAATTCAAGTTATTTTCTTGGTGTGTGACGTACACATATTCTTTGAACAAATATGAACAAAGCTTAAATAGAAAAGCTGGGGTGACCAAAGTTTAAATTTAAGGGGAAGTTTATAGTGTGTTTCCTAGACTTCCATCAAGCTTGAAATTACACCCCCTTGACCCCCTTTCAAGATAAATTTGTACATTTTTCGGTAGAAAAATTTCCCGGCTGAAGGCCGGTTCCTCTTAAATTACAGGCTCGCTATCGCTCGCCAGGAAAAAATCGACACCTAAATGGCACGAAAGTTCTTAAAAGTGACATAAATGGGGTGAAAGTTCTTAAAATCGCCAAACTAATAGGGCGAACGTCTTAAAATCTCAAAAGCAATGGGGCTAAACATGAGGGAGAAAGGGGTAAAGAAAAAAATCCCTCAAGTGGAAATCTCCCCTTAAAGAGTGTAAGTGTAAAGTATGGGAGGGGAGGGGGGGGGGGGGGAGGGGAGGGGGGGGATGTTTATATGTGAACAACGAATGTGAAGGGAGGATATATAAAGGTCCGAATAATATATACCCCCCTGTGTTAGCATATAAGATGACAATAGCCAGAGCCCCAGGTGTGTCATTACTGTGTACCCACCCCCCCCCCCCCCACACACACACACACACACACACTATAATAACCAGGTCAATGTGTGATCGCTGCTAATATTATGACGTACAGTTTGGGCAAGCTGTTCCTCGTATAACCACACGCACAAAAGTTATAGGATAACTCATTAAGGGCAGATTTCCACTTGAGGGATTGTTTTCTTTACCCCTTTCTCCCTCATCTTTAGCCCCATTGTTTTTTTAGATTATAAGACGTTCGCCCCATTAGTTTGGCGATTTTAAGAACTTTCACCCCCTTTATGTCACTTTTAAGAACTTTCGTGCCATTTAGGTGTCGATTTTTTCCTGGCGAGCGATAGCGAGCCTGTAATTTAAGAGGAACCGGCCTTCAGCCGGGATATTTTTCTACCGAAAAATGTACAAATTTATCTTGAAAGGGGGTCAAGGTAGTGTAATTTCAAGCTTGATGGAAGTCTAGGAAACACACTAAAAACCTCCCCTTAAGTAAGCGTACAGTGCATTACTATCTATGGTATGTATTATACAAATTACATCTTGTACCGTATATTATTATTATTTATTATAATTTTTTCCTCCAACCAACTTCACTAAATATATCGAACTGCTCGGTGCATAAAAGAATGGAAAGTATGTGAACTAAATCTTAAGAACATAAGAACATAAGAAAATGGGAGTCTGCAGAAAGCCGATTGGCCTAAGCAAGGCAGATCCCTGTCCCACACAACCCCAAATCAATTACAAAGCCCAATTATAGGCTCAACACTCTAATACCCTGAGGATCATCTTACCAAAACGGTTAGAGATTAACGCAGGATTATGGGGGTCTGCAGAGCGCTGATTGGCCCAACCCGGCTGATCCCCCTTCACACCCAACCCTTCTCGTCCATATGCTTATCCAATTTTATCTTAAAGCTCCCTACAGTTTTAGATCCCACTATAGCACTTGGTAGTCCATTCCACCCATCTACAACTCTGTTACCAAACCAATATTTGCCTATATCTTTTCTGAAACGAAATTTATCTAATTTGAAACCATTGGTACGAGTTCTTTCGCTATCACTGAGCTTTAGTACATTTGTCATGTCCCCTTTGTTAATCCCACTAACCCACTTGAACACCTCTATCATATCCCCTCTAACTCTGCGTCTCTCTAACGAATGTAAACCTAATTTCTTCAAACCTTTCTTCATACGGAAGATTTCTAATATTATGGATCATTTTTGTCATTCTACGCTGTACTCTCTCCAATGAATCTATGTCCATTCTGTAATAAGGACACCAAAATTGGACAGCATAATCCATATGGGGTCTCACTAATGACAAGTAAAGTTTTAAGATAACATCAGCAGTTCTGTTACTCACACTCCTAGAGATGAACCCGAGAATCCTGTTTGCCTTATTACGAACGCCTATACACTGTTTTCTAGGCTTCAAATCATTGCTAACAAACACACCTAGATCTTTCTCGCAGTCTGAATTTTCTAATTCTAAATTAGCTAGTTTATATTTAACATTTGTTTGCATCTTCCCTATCTTTAATACCTTGCATTTGTCAATGTTAAACTTCATCTGCCAATTTACTGACCATTCATGTAAGGTATCTAGATCCCTTTGGAGGCACTCTATATCTCTATCTGAATCAATTGATCTCCCCATTTTAGTATCGTCTGCGAATTTACTTATCCTACTAGTTATACCTAAATCTAGGTCATTTATGTATATAAGAAACAACAGGGGACCTAATACCGATCCCTGGGGGACACCACTTTTGACTGCTCCCCACTCTGACTTGGTACCATTTATGCTGACTCTCTTTTTCCTACCAATTAGCCATGACCTAATCCATCCCAACAACGCCCCACCTATTCCATGTGCCTCAACCTTTCTCATCAATCTCTCATGAGGGACTCTGTCGAAAGCTTTACTGAAATCTAAATATATAATATCGTATGCCTTGTCATTATCTACTGCTTCATATACCTCTGAGAAAAAACTAAGCAAATTAGTAAGGCAAGAACGTCCCTGAGTGAATCCATGCTGAGAAGAATTGATTAAGTTAAATGTTTCTAAGTGGTTTCTCATTTTTAGCAATAATTGACTCTAGTAGCTTTCCTATGATTGAAGTGAGACTAATGGGACGGTAATTGGATGCTATTGATTTATCACCTTTTTTGAAAATCGGAACTACATTTGCAAGTTTCCAAGCTTCTGGAACTATACCTGTTTCTAATGAATTGTTAAAAAGAAATGTTAATGGGTAACTTAACTCATCTCTGCATTCTTTTAATACTCTGGCATATACCTCATCGGGGCCAGGCGATTTCTGAGGTTTCAGTCTGTCAATTTCCTTAAGCACATCATTTCTACTTATAGTAACCGTACTTAACCTATTTTCTATACTATCGCTATATACCTTACGGACTTCTGGAATCTGTGCCAAATTTTCATTAGTGAAAACGGATAGAAACTGACTATTTAATGTACTGCACATTTCTAAATCATTTTCTGTCATTTCTCCTATCGAAGTTTTAAGGGGGCCTATTTTATCTCTAACTTTAGATTTATATAGCTGGTAAAAAGCCTTAGGGTTATTTTTGAGTCATTGGCTATCCTGATTTCATAATTTCTTTTGTCTGTCCTTATACATTTTTTAACCTCTCTTGATAGATTCTGATAGTAAGCAAGTAGGTGAATTTCGCCTTTCTTAATTTTTCGATATATTCCTCTCTTTTTTCCTAGAAGGTCTAATAGTCTATTATTCATCCATTTGGGTTGGTTCTGTGTTGATCTAAATTTTCTTTTGGGGATATATTTATTTTGCGCATTGTGGAGTGAAGAAATAAAATTATTATATGTAGCTGTCAAATTATCCTGAGTTAAGACAGGTATCTGAGAGAGAGTATGTTCATTAGCGCACCTGGGTCCACTTAATAGTTTAACCATAGGATCGACTCTTAAGGCTCGTCTTAATCCACCATAATTGGCTTTTCTGAAATCTGGGATAAGTGTCGTATTCTCTTTAGCCTTTCCTGTCCATTGTATGTTAAAATAAATTGATTTATGATCACTATTTCCTAGTTGGTCTCCTATCTCTACATTATTTATCATTTGTTCATTATTACTGAGAACTAAATCGAGGATATTATTACCTCTAGTAGGCGAGTCTATGAATTGAAATAAAAAACTATCCTGTACCGCCTCAATAAACTCGTTTGAATCTGAGTCGCCGATTTGATGCTGCCAATCAATATTCGGAAAATTAAAATCCCCCATAATACACACATTGCTAAACCTTGAGGCTATTTTCACTTCCTGCCATAAAGCTGTACCTTCGTTTCTACTCATATTTGGTGGTCTATAAATAACTCCAATAATTATGGTCTCACTACCTTCGCTAACCTCAACCCAAACACTTTCGTTATCAGTATTTAGTCTAATACCTGATTTAATACAACTTTTTAAAGAACTCCTGACAAACACTGCTATTCCGCCGCCCCTCCTACTTGTTCGGTCGCGTTTAAACAAACTATATCCTGGTATATGGAATTCTGCTAAAAAATGTCTTGATTCTGTATTAATCCATGTTTCAGTCAGTGCTATAATGTCTATATTTTCGTTGCTAACAAGTGCTCTAAGTTCATCCATTTTGTTACATAAACTCCTACAGTTTGTATAATATAATCGCAATGAATTTATTTTACTGGTATCGGATTTACCTTTATTTCTAACTGAATTCCCATCTTCTGTTACACCTTTAATATTTCTACTAGCAGTACAATTAAAATCCTGTGACTGATATTTTCTATTCCTATCTGATGTACCAGTACGGCAATTTACCCTATCTAGACAATTATTCTTACTCATATTCTCAGGCTTTATTTTCAGCGAAACCCCGCGACAATCCTATCTATTGACCTAGCTAAATTTGCCACCCCTAGCCGAGAAAGATGAACCCCGTCCTGTGCGTACAACTGATTTTTACCATAGAAACGGGTCCAGTTATCTTATTCTCTCTCTCTCTCTCTCTCTCTCTCTCTCTCTCTCTCTCTCTCTCTCTCTCTCTCTCTCTCTCTCTCTCTCTCTCTCTCTTCTCTCTCTCTCTCTCTCTCTCTCTCTCTCTCTCTCTCTCTCTCTCTCTATCTCTCTCTCTCTCTCTCTCTCTCTCTCTCTCTCTCTCTCTCTCTCTCTCTCTCTCTCTCTCTCTCTCTCTCTCTCTCTGTCCTATACACATACAACACACACACTCATGTCCGTGAATTTATATATATATATATTTGTTTATGTATTTATTTATTGTATTTGATATTATATTTAAGTACTATCGACAACAGGTATGTCAGCATCATAATGAAAATAACAATAACTATTATCATGAGGTAAAGAAGTAAAGTGAGACTCCCGACAGAGTAATAGTATTCAGCACCATGTTTTCGTTGACAACACACCATGAGCATCCCTTCAATATTATAATGTTGAGTGTCTCCCAGGATGCGTGTCCCCCCCCCCCCCCCCCTCTGGGAAAACATACGTATTTTTACAGTTCTATCACTTGGACCTTGACCTCTGACTTAAGCCGGAGTCACACGAGCTTTTTTTTTTCGAGCTATTTTTACGGGCAATTATGGTCTGGAAGCTTGACAAAATACACTTCATCTGAATCTAGCCGCCTAAAATCATAATCTACCTTCAACCTAGTTACCGATACCAGTGCGAAAATGTCCCGAACTAATACGAGAAATAACTTGCTCTTGGAAAATTGACGGAAATAGCGCTCGTGTGACAGCGGCTTTACATATTATCGGTAATGGTAAAGGTGGGTGCTCTCTGAACTTGGGTTGAATGTCCCCAGCCTCTGACAGAAAGGAGACACTGATGAAGGTTAGGGGAAACATTTGCAGGGGTTTGTTAAGGGAGCCCACCTCGCTTTTGTTCTCTTTCTCTCCGTCTCTCTTTGGCTTGTATCCATTCGGCCCTATTCACCCTACTGTTTTAAGACGTTTACCCCCATCCAGGTGTCAATATTTTCCTGGCGAGCGGTAGCGAGCCAGCATATATATATATTTGTTTTGACAGCAAGCTAAATTTGTACATTTTTCGATAGAAAAATTTCTCCGGCGAAGCCGGATTTCTCCATACAATGCTGACTCGCTATCGCTCGCCAGGAAAAAATTGACACCTGGATGGGGATAAACGACTTAAAACAGTTGGCTGAATGGGGCCGAGTGGATACAAGCCAGGGAAAGAGAGAAAAGGAGAGAAAGATAAAAATAGCCGGTAACCCCCAGACAAGGTGTCGGTGGTGAAACAAAAAGAAGGGTAGTACTGCACACTATTTTGGCTTAGGGTTTTGTATATATTTTCAGCCACGGATTAGGTGAGAAAGTGCGAGTCCAATCCACGGTTCCATAGGGATTGGGCCCATACGGGATTGGAACCTAACCTAACCTAACCTAAGTGGGCCCAATCCCGTGGTCACCCCAATCCACAAACTCCGCTGGCCATGCGTGAAGATTCCAACATTTTCCGCTTTACAAACTGGCCTTCTGATTAACCGTTTCAGTACCAGCGACGTCTGTTATATTATATTCTAACTATATTTACACGATATTATTCAGCTTAAGAAGGATCTGTGGTACTTGAAAGGGTTGGTTGAGATAGTTTGAAGCCTGATTATTGCCAGAGGTCCTTCCTAAGTGAATAAAATCGTCTATTAGTTGCCGGAATATAATGAAAAGAAAGTCACTGGTACTGTAAGGGTTAAGAGGAGGCTTTTAGTGTGTTTCCTAGACTTCCATCAAACTTGAAATTACCCCCCCTTGACCCCCTTTCAAGATAAATTCGTAAATTTTTCGGTAGAAAAATGTCCCGGCCAAAGGCCGGTTCCTCTTAAATTACAGGCTCGCTATCGCTCGCCAGGAAAAAATCGACACCTAAATGGCACGAAAGGTCTTAAAAGTGACATAAATGGGGTGAAAGTTTTTAAAATCGCCAAACTAATGGGGCGAACGTCTTAAAATCTCTAAAGCAATGGGGCTAAACATGAGGGAGAAAGGAGTAAAGAAACAAATCCCTCAAGTGGAAATCTCCCCTTAAATATAATATACAGTCACCTTATCCCCTCGACCACCAGTCTCCCCCTGACTAGTTCTAAATATCAGTTCTTATCTTCTTTCTAGTATGGCCTGTGGTAACCCAATGTCCAGTATATCTTTACGTACAGTGGTTGTGTATCCTTATTGGGGGTTCCTGATCCTCTGAGCCCTGTTGGGAGTGTATATATCTATCTATCTATCTATCTATCTATATATCTATCTATCTATCTATCTATATCTATATGCTCAGGCCCAATCCCCACTTTTCCTATTTTTTTATTTTGTTTTCTATTTAATTCTATTGTATTATTTTTTTATTTTCTTGGGGGAGTGTATACATAATGGATAGAATAGCAGAAATGAAACATTTCTTGCATTGCCTCGAGTTCCGTCAAAGTGTATTATTCTATCCTTCCTTAATTTTGTTATAAGTTACATTTATTTATTTTTTTATTTTTATTTTTTTTTTGTCTCCCTCGTCTTTTGTATTACCTTTGGATACCTTTGGATGTGTTCGCCGCTCCTCTAGCGGCACCAAGGAGCGCGACGCCCCTCGTTATGGGTGGTGATTTGGTGCAGTAGACTGTTTGAAGCGACAGCTCGCTTCCTTGCGAGGATGGGCTCGTCTGGCACTTTTTGCAGTTCGACATCTAGGGCTTTCTTTAAGTTGTCTAACGAGATGTCCCTCATGTCTCTTACTCGCCGTGGGAGTTTGTTGAAGAGACGTGGGCCTCTGTGTGATAACCAGCCCTCTCGCAGAGAGCCCATAGCACCCCTGTTATTCATCCGGGGGATTTCGCATTCCCAGCCTCTCCTATCACTGAATGTCATGACTATCGGAGTATGTAGGTTTGGTACTAAACCCTCTGCGATTTTCCATGTGTATATTATTAGGTAACGTTCTCTTCTACGTTCCAGTGAGAACAGATTCAGTGCTCTTAAACGCTCCCAATAGTGTAGATGTTTTTATCGAACTTATATGCGAAGTGAAATTTCTTTGTACACTCTCTACGTCATTATTTCACCTTCTTTGTATGGGGATGTGAATACGCTACAGTATTCAAGCCGCGGTAGCACTAGAGATTTGAAGAGCGTTATCATAGGCAATTCACCGCGTGTTTTAAAAGTACGCAGAATCCAACCCGTTAGACGTTTCGCAGCCGCCACTTTGACCTGGTTATATACTTTGAAACCCATATTTTCAGACATTAATACCCCAAGGTCTTTCACATTGTCTTTCCGTTCTATTATGTGGTTAGATTCTGTTAAGTAATTTGTAATTTCTTTAACACCATTATTATCTCCGTACCGTATTAATTGGAATTTTTCCTCATTGAATTGCATGTTGTTTTCCCTGGTCCGGGGTAGGGATGTTACTGACTGACTGAGGTCTTTAAGGGGGGTCACCGGCTTTTATTGTTATTATCTTTCTCTCCTTTTCTCTCTTTCCCTGGCTTGTATCCATTCGGCCAACTGTTTTAAGACGTTTATCCCCATCCAGGTGTCTATATCTTCCTGGTGAGCGATAGCGAGCCAGCATTGTATGGAGAAATCCGGCTTCGCCGGAGACAAATTTAGCTTGCTCTCAAAACAAAAATATATAAATATGCTGACTCGCTACCGCTCACCAGGAAAATATATTGGGATTGGGAGTTGAATCAGTTGATGCTCGCTGATGACACAGCGTTGGTGGCGGATTCTGAGGAGAAATTGCAGCGGGTAGTCAAAGAGTTTGGAGTGGTTTGGGGGAGGAGGAAACTGAAGGTGAACGTCAATAAAAGTAAAGTAATGGTGTGTAATAGGGGAGAGCATAGGGTGAATCTAGATGTGAGGCTGGATGGGGAAATATTGGAACAAGTAGTGTTAAATATCTAGGAGGATCGATAAGCAGGAGTGGAGGTATGGGAATGGTGGTAAAACAGAGAGTGTGTGAAGGAAGGAAGATTTTCGGAGCAATGGGAAGTATGTGGAAGACGAGAAATCTCGGAATGAAAGTAAAAAGTGCAATGTATCAAGGAATTGTTGTGCCAACAGTGATGTATGGGGCTGAGACATGGGCTCTGAAGAAAAAGAAGAGAAGAAAGCTAGATGTGATGGAGATGAGCTGCCTGAGGGGTACGTGTGGAGTTACCCGTAGAGACGGATTGAGGAATGAAAGAGATACGTAGGAGAGTGGGGCAGCAGGAACATTTGTCAGCCAGAGTGGACAGAAGGGTGCTGAGCTGGTATGGTCATGTTGAACGAATGGGAGATGAAAGGCTTACAAAGAGAATATATGAGTCAGATACAAGGGGAGATAGAAGGGCAGGAAGACCCCCATTGAGATGGAGAGACTGTGTAAGGTTTGGATGATAGAGGAGTGACTATAGATCAGGCAAAGGAAGTGGTAATAAACAGGAATGAATGGAGAATGCTTGTGAATAGTTGAGTGAACACGTGGTCATTTGGGGGAAGGGGTCGGGCGCAAGTTGGACTACATAATAGTCCATGAGGCGCCTGGCCCGGGGAGACGATTAATATGAAGGGTGCGCCTGGAATTGTGGTGGGCGGGCTTGTGGCTTTGGCTCCGCTGCATTTCTGCCTGCCGAGATCGGAGCCTCTCCTGGTGGTCGGGGGCCGGGGGAGTGCTGGAGCGACCTTGGTGACCCTGGTCTCTGGGTATTCTCCTGGGTGACCTAGATGTGTGTGAATTTTGTGTTTTGTCTGTGTTTGTTCGTTGTTTTGTCTTGTGTTTTGTGTTGTCCTGTTCTTGCTCTGTCTTGAGTCGGCTACCCCCAAAATGGGGATTGGAGCTGAGCATATAGAATAGAATAGAATTATTGTTTTCCAAGTTTTTTACAGTAAGAAATTATTGGTCAAGTAAAATCAAATATATATTTTATTAAGATATAAATATAATATTTATAATATCCTATTCGGTGATTCAGTAAGAGATTATATATTAAATATAGTAATAATGAAGCTATTACATTGATCATGATAGGGTATATCAGTGCTCTTATCTTACCATTGTTATCCATACCCCCTGCTATTCTTACATAGAGGGGCATGGGACCTTCATTAATTAACTGTTTAAGAGAGTCATCACGGTTATTGGGTCTAATTCTAGCTCTCTCTCTCTCTCTCTCTCTCTCTCTCTCTCTCTCTCTCTCTCTCTCTCTCTCTTATATCGTACAATTTACGCCTTTGTTCTCTTATCAATCTATATATTGTTTTATACATTTGTATATCCATCTCTCTTCTATTTCCCACTCTCCTCTCCTCTCTTCCCTTCTATTTTGTTCTCTCTCTATCCCCCTTTGTTTCCCTGTAGTCACCTCCCCTCCCCCCCCCCCCCCTTCCCACCAACCCGCCCTGTACACCCCCACTACCTGTACAATTAAGCTCCCACCACCTGTTGATTATAATGGTCCTCTCTGCGGGCTACCGGATCCAGCGACACACCAGGACACCACACACAGTTGACTAAAGTACCCGGAATACCCTCTCTCTCTCTCTCTCTCTCTCTCTCTCTCTCTCTCTCTCTCCTCTCTCTCTCTCTCTCTGTCTCTCTCTCTCTCTCTCTCTCTCTCTCTCTCTCTCTCTCTCTCTCTCTCTCTCTCTCTCTCTCTCTCTCTCTCTCAACAGTAAGTAGTATTATAATGGTCCAGGATTATTTTTATAATTTGAACCTTCTGTAACTGCCTCCAACCAAAGCTCTCACGCGATTACAGGCTCTCTCCGCTGTGCCATATTAGTAAATTTGTATACAGGCAAATTGCCTTTAGGCTAAACTTTCACGCGATTACCAACGCGAGAAACGTTGATTTCTGAACGGGAAAAAGGCGAATGATAAGTTCATGGATAGGCTACATAAATAGATGGACGAATTATTTACTGAACAAAATCTATGGATGAATGGTTTTCAGTGTTGGAAGCATAATATTAAATTATGAATTGATAGCCTATAACAATATGGTTTAGTAAAGATATGTACACTCAGATACCTTAGTCTATACCCCACTCATACGAATCGCGGACCTCCTTTGTTTTTCTTTATGATAGTATAACTATCTGGATTAATTTTCGGATACAACTTGCTTATCGATAAATAGTATAATATGGATTTGTAGTTGATGTAAAGAAAATTGTATGGACCATTTGTTCTGCATTTGTGTTTATATATTCTAATGCATGGGTTGAATGAAGAATAAATGCATACAACTATTATGTATACTGCTGTTTGCGGATGATACAGTTCTGATGAGTGATAATGAATGGGAGTTGCAGGGTCTGGTAAATGAGTTTGGAACAGTGTGCGAAAAACGGAATTTGAAGGTAAATACGGGGAAGAGCAAGGTTATGGTCTTTGAAATGGGTGAAGTCACAGAGTGTGAGGTGAAGCTGAACGGTCAGGCTATGGAGATCGTCAACTCTTTTAAGTATCTGGGCAGTGTGTTGAGTAAAGATGGGACTATGGATGAAGAGGTGCGGGAGAGGGTACAACAGGGGAAGAGGGTTGTAGGAACGCTAAAAGCAGTAACAAGAAATAGGGTGGTCAGTATGGAAGTGAAGAAGTCCTTGCATGACAGTGTGGTAATCCCGACACTGACTTACGGAAGCGAAGCATGGACGTTGGTTGAGAGACTCAGACCAAGAGTGAGAGCAGTGGAAATGAATTACTTAAGGAGTGCGTGCGGAGTTACATGGAGGGATAGACAGACTAATGAGGAAGTAAGAAGGAGGTGTGGTGTGGAGGTAGAATGTGCTGGAAAGTGTGAAAAGGAACAACTTGAGATGGTTCGGCCATATGGAACGTATGGAAAGCGAGAGAATGACTAAGAGGGTGTACGAGAGCGAGGTGGAGGGACAGAGGGGGAGAGGTAGACCGAATATGAGGTGGAAGGATGGAGTGAGGAACTACATGAACGAAGGCGGTGCTGGTTGGGGGGAGGGGCGTCGACTGACTGGGGACAGAGGTGCATGGGGGCGGTTCGTTCGTGGCCACCCCTTCGGGGATCACGGCGTCAGGCAATAGATAGATAGATAGAACTATTATGTATAAACAAAATATTTAAGTACATAAATACAGAAATAATGTTAGTAAACAAACCATATGTAGAACGACTATGAAATAAGTCATACGAATTTATAAATAAGTTTGAAAATACAGTACAGGTGCATTGAAGATCCAGTAGAGGCTCAGATATAAAATCTTGCGAAATTAAGTATATGAAGTACGAAAGGTTAAAGAACAAAAATAAGCTAGAGTGTTTGCGAAGAAAGATTAATATACTGAAAATGTTGAATGAAATGTGAAGTCAACGACATGCCAAAATTGAGATTGGAAATGCAAATCGAAAATCATACTGTGCATAGATTATGTTGATTTTACGTTCAGGTTTCAAATTTCCTCGTAACAATTTGCATAATAAGTATTGTGAGGCTTTGATATTACTTTGAGGACTTTTGTCTTATTTTTTTACTTCTAACCTGTAAGTTTAACCCTATCAGTACCGGTCCCGTCCTTTTAACATAATTCTGACTACTATTAATCGATTTTATTCAGTTTAAAAAGGATCTTCAGCAGTGAACAGGCTTCGAATTATCTCCCTTAACCCTTTCTACTACCACAAATCCTTCTTAAACTGCTCGAAATCGTCTAAATATAGCTAGAATAAAATTAAAAAGACGTCGCCGGTACAGAAGGGGTTACCATGTACCAGTATTCTGTAGTTCGTCACTTCCATTTCACACTATTGCCTGTCTACTTTATTGTATATATTCTTAAGTTTCGTTGTTCTTATTCAATTGTATTTCATTTTTCGTCTACTGTTCTTTTTCAGTATTCTTATTATTTGTTTTAAACCTTCCTTCCGTCCTTTCTTCCTTCTTTTTTTCCTTCCTCCGTCCCCTCCTTCCTGCCCCCTTTCGTCTACTTCATTTCTTGCTCCCTCTATCTTCTCTCTTTCTCCTTCTCTTTCTCCTTTTCTAATCCTCGTGTGCTCCTTCTTACCTCTCTTGGTTTTTGTTCTTGTTCATGTTTCTCTCCTGTTTCTTCTTTCTCTCCCCGTTCTCCCCTTCCTTCCCTCCTCCCACTCTACCTCCCTTCGTTTCTTCTTTTCCCGATTCACTCCCTCCTACCTCCAATCAATTCCAGCTCATGCCGTTCTTAAACCGTCCTGGTGGTGTAATGGTTAAGGTGGCAAAAATATGTGTGTGATAACCCGGGTTCGAATCCCGGTGGATCATATATACTTTAATTAATTTCATTGGGGGTGTGGTGGTGAGATTAATAAAAATAATATCTGTCTTTTTACTACCCTAATTCCCTCCTGTCTTAATTTTCCTTCGTCTCTTTCTTCTCTAAATACCTCTTTTTTTTTTTTTTTTTCCTGTCCTTCTTCAATATCTGCCTCCTTCCTTCCTTTATTGTTTTCTCTTCCTCCCACCTTTCCTCCTGGTCTTCCCTCTTCCCGTTCTTTGTGTGGGGTCTACGGGCTCTGAATATTAAGTACAATTATCATAAATATCTCCAGCGGTTGTGTTCGGTTTAGTGGAGTGTGTGTCCTCGGTAGTTGCTGTAATATTAAAGCCTTTGTGTACTGTGATTTAATTGCATGTTGAGAACGTGTAAGCTGTGTGTGTGTGTGTGTGTGTGTCAGCATATTTAAAGATGTTTTAATATTTTTACTTGGTAATCATACTCAATGTGTACCTTAGTTTTATAATGCGTGCACTTTTGTATTAATATCCTGCATAACCAGTTTGTTTGTTTGTATTTGGTTTTATTATTATTTGATGGACATATTGGTTGTCAGTTTAAGTTAGTTTGCATTTGCGTGTGTAAACAGTGAGAGTAATTGTATGAATTGGAAAAATAAAGGATATTTCAGTAAATGCAAGTTGTATGTTCTCACTCGAAGAATGATAAAATGGTGTGATTGGTTGCATTAAACGTGAGCCTGTAAGGTATTGGGTGGTAAGGTTCGTGAGTGCAGGCTGTAAACTCCGTGCGGTGTCAGGAGGAGTAGGAGGCTTGTAAAGTATTAGCTCCAAAGGTCGTGAGTGGAGGATGTAAAGTATGTTGTTAACCCTTTGCTATATGTTGACGCCTTTCTTACTCTTACTCAGGCTATCATTAGACGATTTTACTTGGATTTTAGAAGGCCGTTTAGGAATCAATAGGGTGAGAAGTTTATTACAGTTAACCTTCAAATTTTCGATATTCCTCCCTAAGCAGAAAAAACTCGTCTACTGCTAGCCTGAATAATAAACAAGAAAGTGTGTTTGGATGCTGAAAGGGTTAAGAGTGAGAAAGATAGTGACATGAATATTATCGGTAAAAGTTGATGATTGGAAGTTATGTAAGGAGTGCACTGTTACGAGTAATCTTGTAAATTATACACGGTAAAATGTGTGACTCCCAGTATCAAATTGAGTTGGTGTCTAAGAATACGCTTGTAAATTTTATATAATAACGTGTGAGTGGAGGTTACGAATTGTGTGCTATTCAAGGAGGTATATTATATAGTTTACGAGTGGAGGTCATGGATTACATGCATTACCAGGTCATGCATCATTGAAAATATGGCTTCCGCTGCAATTTCCGTGGTTTACAAGAAGAAAGAATGTAAATTGCGTGACTGTGTATCGTAAATTATATGCATTGCTGGAGTTGGGTGTGTGTGTGTGTGTGTGTGTGTGTGTGTGTGTGTGTGTGTGTGCCCGTTGTATGTGTACCCCGGTGGTAATCAGCGGTACAGTCTCGCTCAAAAGTTGCGTCCAACCTCCATCGTTTCTATTTACCTATCTCTTTAGTAAACATGAAGATGCCAACAAATCCTTACCACATACTGTATTCAGAGCCTCTTCAGTACACTTAACATTGTTCAGTATTTGTGTGTGTATGTGTGTGTATGTGTGTATGTGTGTGTATGTGTGTGTGTGGTTTGTGTTGTGGGTGTGTGTGCGCATGCGTGTTATCAAGAAAATAATGTAAAGTTTGAGTTGTGGAGGAAGGGCATCGACTTTATTGTGTGATTGTACTCCCAGGCGTGTGTCAAACCACAACACACACCTTCTGACCCGACACACTGATTCACCTGTGTGCCTGCCTCATACACCAGCCACATACACCTGCCTCATACACCTATGTCATACACCAATACACACCTGTCTCAAACCACAACACACCCGTCTGCATATCCTTCTGACCTTACCCACTGATTTACCTGTACACTTGTCTCATACACCTGTCTTATACACCTACCTCATACACCAATACACACCTGCGTCAGACCACAACACTCAATTCTGACCTTACACACTGATTTACCTGTACACCTGTCTCATACACTTGTTTCATGCACCTGTCTCATACACCTGCCTCATATCCCTTCCTCATACACTTGTATCATACACCTGACTCATACACCAATACACACCTGCCCCAGACCACAACACACACCTTCTGACTTGACCCACTGATTTACCTGTACACCTGTCTAATTCACCTGCCTCATACACTTGTCTCATTCACCTGCCTCGTACACCCGTCTCACACACCCGCCTCACACACTTGTCTCATACACCTGCCTCATACACCTGACTCATACACCAATACACACCTGCCTCAGACCACAACACACACCTTCTGACCCGATACAGTGATTACCTGTACACCTCCTCTCAGACACCTGGTTCACCTTACTGGGTTTTTTTTTGAGACTTTTACCTTGCTATATTATTTTGAAGACTTTCCACCTTCTAGATTATTTTTTAAGACTTCCTTCCCCTCCTTATATTATTTTTCTATATTGTTTTCAACATTTTCCTCTTTTTATGTAGTTTTAAGACTAACTTTTGTTATAGTATTTGTAAATATTGTCCCTCTTTGCATTATTTTAAGACGTCCTTGGTTATCATAATTTTATCGTTCGTTGTATTGTCTTGACTTATGGGTGTTCATTTCATATTCTTGCTACCTGCCATTCTTCTGTCGTACTTAAGCCAGTGTCACACGAGGGCTTTTTCCGGTAATTTTCGATGACCAAGTTTTTCCTCGTAATATTTCGAGACTATTTCGCATTGGCATCGGAAAGTAGACTGAAGGTACATATTTATAGGTAGCTGAATTACACTAAAACTTGAATATTAAAAATACCAGATAATTAGTACTCTTAAAAGTTGGCGGAAAATGTGTTCGTTTGACAGTCGCTTAAGGGGATGGGCCGGTTTTCTGGACCACTTTCTCCCTCATATTTAGCCCCATTAGTTTTCAGATGTTAAGATGTTTGCCCCATTAGTTAGTCGATTTTAAGACCTTTCGCCCCATTTCTTCGTCAATATTTAGACCTTTTGTGCTATTCAGGTGTCGATTTTTTTCCTGGCGAACGATAGTGAGCCAGTAATGTTGGAAGAATTGGCCTTCGGTCGGGACATTAAATTTTGTCTACCGAAAAATGTGCAAATTAATCTAGAAGGGGAATCTAATGGGTGTCTTTTTTTAATTTGATGGGGGTCTAGGGAGGAAACTAGAAAAATAATGAATACATGCAAAAATAATGAAGACATGCAAAAATCCCCCCAAAAGTGAACCATCGCCCCTTAATCTATTTGTTCTCGTGTCATTGGTGCTCGGCTATATCCACTCCTACTCCTCCATTTTCTGTATTCTTTGTCATTCCAATGTTTAGGCCTTTATACTTTACACTGTAAAAAATGTCCGTGAAATTTACAGTTTTATGACGTCCCATAACCGTATTTAATATTCAGGTACTTAAGGGGAGGTATTTAGTTTGTTCCCTACGTTTTTATCAAGCTTAAAATTACACCTCCTTCAAGATAAATTTGTACATTTTTCGGTAGAAAAATGTCCCGGCCAGTGGCCGGTTGCTCTAAAATTACAGGCTCGCTATCGCTCGCCAGGAAAAAATCGACACCTAAATGGCACGAAAGGTCTTAAAATTGACAGAAATGGGGCAAAATGTCTTAAAATTTCCAAACTACTGGGGCGAACGTCTTAAAATCTCAAGAGCAATGGGGCTAAACATGAGGGAGAAAGTGGTCCAGAAAAAAATCCGTCAAGTGGAAATCTCCCCTTAACTGTATTATGTCTATAAAAAGTGTTAACATTTATACTGTTATAGTCTTTCTTCTTTCCTCTTTCTTTCTTTCTTTATTCTCGCCTGCCTGTCATCCTTCTTTCTTTTTCATCCTAACCATTGTATTTTATCTTAGCCGTCTGTTATGATAATGTTACAGTTGTCTTCGATCTGCTGTCCTGTTTATAATGTTTGTGTTGTCCTTCTTTGTCCATTGTCTATAATGATTCTTGCAGGTATTTCTCTGTTCTACCTTTTTACTTCATATTTTCCCTTTCCCGTCGTTCCAATGCTACTTTTCACTGTGAGTTTGTTGGTGGGTTTTTTTGGCTTCGAGTGTCGTTGTCTTGCTCTCAATCTTTCCGGCCCATCTCGTTACTCACAATTGTGTTCTGCCGTGTTCCCGATTTATTGTATGTCGCCTTTAGTCTTGGCTGCAGTAAGTTTGTAGTGTTTGTCATGTAGTACTCTAATTCGGTTTACTCCTATGTTTCATTTTCCTATTAACTATTCTTTGCTTTTCTTTCAAGATCTGGTTTGGTGCATTACCGTCATAAGTAAATTTGCTGTATGATCACTTGTAGTGAGAGTTGGTTAAACATTTATTGAACATTTCGGACACGTTCAAATATTTTTTAAA
>CM064543.1:284685-326571 GCA_032716605.1 Paralithodes platypus
ACTTTGCCTCTTTGATTGCTATGGTCTTTTCTAAGCTGTATACATTCGTCTAATAATAGTCAAGGTGTTTGATGATGTTTCTCAAACCTTTGAGTAAATAACAGCCATAATAAAAAAGAAAGGCATCATCTTATCCTGAAACAGTAATTATTATTTTATCTCCACCAACCGACTTTACTCTTAAATTCAGTTAATGAAATCAACAAATTTACGGGGGGATGGTTCACTTTTTCGTCCATTTGTTTAATTTATTCATACATTTTTGTAGATTCCTCCCTAGACCTCCATCAAACTTAAACGTCCATTAGATCCTTCTTGTAGATAAATTTGTAAATTTTTCGGTAGAAAAAATTGCCGGCCGAAGGCCGGTTCTTCTCAAATTACAGGCTCATTATCGTTCGCCAGGAAACAAGTTGACACCTAAATAGCACGAAAGGTCTTAATCTTGACAAATAAATGGGATGAAAGGTCTTAAAATCGACAAATTAATGGGGCAAACATCATAAAACCTGAAAACTAATGGGGCGAAACATGAGGGAGAAGGAGGACCAGAAAAAAACGGCCCATCTCCCCTTAATGAAGTGTGGCGTTCACATTAAGCTTGCAACAAAACAACAATATTCAAGGTGTTGAATGGGCCAAGTAAATCAGTATCACAATGTTCTAGTATATATGTGTGTGTGTGTGTGTGTGTGTGTGTGTACTCTATGAATTTTGCACTGTCATTAACAGGGAGATTAACCCCTTCTGTACCGCGACGTCCTTTTAAGGGGAGGTTTTTAGTTTTGTCCCTAGATATCCTTCAAGCTTAAGATTACACCTTAAGCCCCTGTCAAGATAAATTTGTACATTTTTCGGTAGAAAAATTTCCCGGCTAAAAGCCGGTTCCTCTTAACTTACAGGCTCGCTATCACTCGCCAGGATAAAATCGACATCTAAATGGCACGAAAGGTCTTAAAATTGACAGAAATGGGTTGAAAGTTCTTAAAATCGTCAACATAATGGGGCAAACGTCTTAAAATTAGAAAAAAACAATGAGGCTAAACATGAGGGAGAAAGGGGTCCAGAAAAAAGTCCCTCAAGTGGATATCTCCCCTTAACTTTATTCTGGGTACTATTAGACGAGTGTATTAAGTTTAAAAAGGGGCTATCAGTAATTACCAGGCTTCAAACTATCTACCTTAAGGGGAGATCTCCACTAGAGGGATTTTTTTCTTGACTCCTTTCTCCCTCATATTTAGCCTCATTGCTTTTGACATTTTAAGTCATTGGCCCCATTAATTTGGCGATTTTAAAAACTTTCGCCCCATTTGTGTCAATTTTAAGACCTTTCGTGCCATTCAGGTGTCGATATTTTCCTGGCGAGCGATAGCGAGCCTGTAATTTAAGAGGAAGTGGCCTTCGGCCAGGACATTTTTCTACCGAAAAATGTACAAATTTATCTTGAAAGGGTGTCTAGGGGGTATAATTCTAAGCTTAATGGAAATCTAGGGAACAAACTAAACACCTCCCCTTAACCCTACTTACTACCACAGGTCCTTCTTAAACTGCTGAAAATAGTAAAAATGTTGTAAGAATAATAATATAAACACATCACCGGTACAGAAAGGGTTAAAGGCTACTTCACACGGGTAGCATTTGTCTGCGATGTTACCACCCGTATTCGATTTCGGCTTGTCACATATGTATTACGAATCGTGAAGTGAATGACAAAGGTCGATGAATTTACCGGTGATCGGTGTAAATCAGATAATTGAAGGGACATAATGGAACATCTGTCCGTGTTACCTCACTTCTCTAAGCTAATACAGTAAAAACAAAGAGGGTCCAATAGGTCCCGTCTCGCACCAAATAGGAATGAGTTGCACCATACCGTTTAAGGGGAGGTTTTTAGTTGATTCCCTAGACTTCCAGCAATCTTTAAATTATTCCCCCTTGAGCCCCTTTCAAGATAAATTTGTACATTTTTCGGTAGAAAAATTTCCCGGCCGAAGGCCGGTTCCCCTTAAATTACAGGCTCGCCAGGAAAAAATCGACACCTAAATGGCACGAATGGTCTTAAAATTGACAGAAATGGGGCGAGGGTTCTTAAAATCGCCAAACTAATGGGGCAAGCGTCTTTAAATCTCACAAGCAATGGGGCTAAACATGAGGGAGAAAGAGGTTCAGAAAAAAATCCTCTAGGTGGAAATCTCCCCTTAACCCCTTCGTCATTTTACCTCTGGTTCCGGCTAAGATTAGATGATTTTATGCAGTTACTAAGAGGGTTTATTGAGATGGTATAATTATACCCCTTTGAGTCACATAGATTATATACTAGAGGTAATCGTATAATGGTCACCAGAATATAATTAGATTTACGTCATGGTGCTGAAGGGGTTAAGAGGGTAGTGCTTGTTTTGGCCTATATACTCGTTTATTTAATTATTTTTTAGTTTCCTTGATACACCTCCATCAAGCTTTAAAAAAAAAAAAAAAACAAAAAAAAAAAACACACACACACACACACACACACACACACACACACACACACACACACACACACACACACCCCTAGACCACCTTTCAAGATAAATGTGTACATTTTTCCTTCTAAAATTACAGGACTCGCCAGGAATTAATAGACACCTACATGACTCGAAACGTCTAAATAGTGACAAAGAAATGTGGACAAAGGTCTCAAAATGGCCAAACTAATGGAACGAACGTATTATAATCTCAAAATATATATATATGCTAAACATGAGGGAGAAGGGGGTCCGGAAAAAGCGACTACCTCCCCCTTAAAATAATGTGTTTGGTGTGTACACGAGGTACTAATAGTATGCCAGGCTTTTAAGGGGAGACTGACCGTTTGTTGGGTCTATTAATTCATTTATTCATATATTTTGTTAGTTTCCTCCCTAGACCTCCATCAAGCTTGGAAAAACACCCCCTAGACCCGCCTTCAAGATAAATTTGTACATGTTTCGGTAGAAAAATGTCCCGGCCGAAGGCCGATTCCTCTTAAAATTGCAGGCTCGCTATCGCTCGCCAGGAAATAATCGACACCTAAATGGCACGAAAGGTCTTAAAATTGACAACGAAATGGGGCGAAAGGTGTTAAATTCGTCAAACTAATGGGCCGAACGTCTTATAATTTCAAAACTAGTGGGGTTAAACATTGTGGAGAAGGGGGTCCAGAAAAACGGTCTGCCTCCGCTTCATCACCACATAATATAGAACTGTCAGAATCGGGTGGCCTTATACGTTTCCGTTTCCGTTTGATTGTGTTTATATTACGAGGTTAGTTGGAATAGCTCTCTCTCTCTCTCTCTCACAGCTGCACCACACGTTTATATTACGAGGTTAGTTGGAATAGCTCTCTCTCTCTCACAGCTGCACCACACGTTTATATTACGAGGTTAGTTGGAATAGCTCTCTCTCTCGCTCTCTCACAGCTGCACCACACGTTTATATTACGAGGTTAGTTGGAATAGCTCTCTCTCTCTCGCTCTCACACAGCTGCACCACACGTTTATATTACGAGGTTAGTTGGAATAGCTCTCTCTCTCTCGCTCTCACACAGCTGCACCACACGTTTATATTACGAGGTTAGTTGGAATAGCTCTCTCTCTCGCTCTCTCACAGCTGCACCACACGTTTATATTACGAGGTTAGTTGGAATAGCTCTCTCTCTCTCTCTCTCTCTCTCTCTCTCTCTCTCTCTCTCTCTCTCTCTCTCTCTCTCTCTCTCTCACAGCTGCACCACACGTTTACCTTGGTAATAATCACACTCCATATATATACTAATTATAATTATAATAATCATTATAACATTATATTAATGATAATAATTCTCCTTTTCTCTCATACTAATTTAAGTTTCATATGCTTGTTTCCTTGTCTAATTCCTCCTTCTCCTCTAACCCCTGATAATTTATAGGTTTCTCCCACTGTTTCTTTCCTATTCAGCCTTCTTCTCCTTGAACTCCCTTTACTTCAGAACATTAAATACGAATACAGAATACAAAATATAAAAAGAGCATAAAAGAACGAGTGGAATTAGACAGAACATGTTTCATACATGTATACGTGAAGAATGTCGGACATAGATTGAAGTTGTTAAGATATATGTTTCTGTGGATAAATATCAATGTTAATATAAGGTTCATGTATACAGTATACCTATATGAATATAGTATATGTTCTACTTTTCACTTATAGTATCAACTTTAATTTGTTCTCAGACTTCAATATACAGTATATAATATATACGGTATATATATATATATATATATATATATATATATATATATATATATATATATATATATATTTGCAATAATTCAGTCTTCCAAGACTGAATTATTGCAAATATAGTCATACGATATTTGTTGAAAGAATATACTTGAGCTGACAAAACTCACATATGATTCCACTCCTCCACATAATTATGATAACTCCTCGGCACCTTCTGCCAGTGTCGTCAAGGAGTCAGTTTGAGCATATTACGGGAGTTTCCCCAGTAATCTCGTTTTCTCTCTCGGCGTCAAAGTGGATTTTGGCGAGACTTTGCCCTTGGCTCAGAATCCTATTACCGTGTGTGTGTGTGTGTGTGTGTGTATGTGTATGTGTGTGTGTCTGTGTGTGTGTCTGTGTGTCTGTGTGTCTGTGTCTGTCTGTCTGTTATTGTATTCAGAGTCGATTATACCACGCCTAACCTAGCCTTAATCGAAATTGTTAACTATCTTAAATTCAATTTAATCTTCACGTAGTTTTATCTAGATATTGTATAATCTAACTCTAACCCACTCTAGCCTTAACTTTTTTTTAACCTAACATAGCCAAAATTAACCTACTCTAACCCACTCTAGCCTTAACTTTTTTAACCTAACATAGTCAAAATTAACCTTAAGGGGGGATGGTTCACTTTTTGGGCGATTTTTGCATGTATTCATTATTTTTTCTAGTTTCCTCCCTAGACCTCCATCAAAGAAAAACAAAAAACATCCTTTAGATCCCTCTTCTAGATTAATGTGTACAGTTTTCGGTAGAAAAATGTCCCGGCCGAAGGCGGGTTCTTCCAACATTACAGGCTCACTATCGTTCGCCAGGGAAAAAATCGACACCTAAATAGCACGAAAGGTCTAAATATTGACGAAGAAATGGGGCGAAAGGTCTTAACATCGACTAACTAATGGGGCAAACATCTTAGCATCTGAAAACTAATGGGGCTAAACATGAGGGAGAAAGTGGTCCAGAAAACCGGCCCATCCCCTTTTAATCGTGTCATGTCCTAGTTACTCGCCTCGCCTCCTTACTATCCTACCATTCTTCTCTAGTCTTCTCTCACCTCCTTGCTTTCTCCCTCTCCACCACTTCCCTCCCTTGTGTGGGCTGTGGGGTGGGGTTAAGAATGGTGGTGTATAGCCCTTCTTTTCTTGCCCCCTCATTGTTATCACCTCACTCTCTTCCCATTCTTCTTCTCCTATTCTTCTCTCATCCCCATATATTCCCTCATCCTCTGTTTATCCTCTACTTATCCTCTTCTCTTTGTTTCTCCTCTTCTCTCTCTTTCTCCTCTTCTCTCTCTCTCTCTCTCTCTCTCTCTCTCTCTCTCTCTCTCTCTCTCTCTCTCTCTCTCTCTCTCTCTTTTATTTTTTACCCTGGACGGGTATAAGAGAGGGAAAAAAAGAGGGTTGGGGAGGGAAGGGAAAAAAAGGAAGGGAATATGAGATAAAGTAAGAGGTTAAAAGTTGACGGGCAGACCACGCTTTGTAGGGTTTCCTTGCCCTACATTTTATACAAATGATCTACCTTCAAAGCCTGGATATGGTTGGCGTAAGAATGCTGGTATGAAGTTTATTCTTTACGTTCTTCTCTTCTATTCTTCTCTCAACTTCACCTAATCCCTCACCTCCACCTCCCTGCCGTCTTCTCTCCTCCTTACTCTCCTCTCTTCTTCTCTCAATTCCACCTAATTCCCCACCTCCACCTCCCTGCCGTCTTCTCTCCTCCTTACTCTCCTCTCTTCTTCTCTCAATTCCACCTAATCCCCCACCTCCACCTCCCTGCCGTCTTCTCTCCTCCTTACTCTCCTCTCTTCTTCTCTCAATTCCACCTAATCCCCCACCTCCACATAACCGCCGTCTTTTCTTCTCCTTACTCTCCTCCCATTCTCCTCCATTATTCTTCTCTCAACTCCACTTTATCCCTCACCTCCACATCACCGCTGTCTTCTCTTCTCTTCTCCTCACTCTCCTCCCATTCTTCTTTATTAGGCTATTCTCTCAGCTCCACCTTATCCCTCCATATCCACCTCCCTGTCCCTTACGTTCTTCTCTTCTCCTCACTCTCCTCCCATTCTTCTTTATTAGGCTATTCTCTCAGCTTCACCTTATCCCTCCATATCCACCTCCCTGTCCCTTACGTTCTTCTCTTCTCCTCACTCTCCTACCATTCTTCTTTATTATTCTCTCCACTCCACCTTATCTCTCCACCTCCCCCTCCCCACCGTATGAATGGCGGTGTATACCCTGAGTGGTAAACCAAAGGGGGGGGGGGGGGGGTGTTTACAGTCAGGGCAACGCGGGTTAGGTCAATGCCTGGTTGGGTCGGAGGAAACCAAGACGAGCAAGAATAATCGAAGAAGTGAGAATGGCGGCAGAGGGTTAAGGGGGTCACCTGCTTTTTTTTCTCTTTCTCTCCTTTTCTCTGACTTGTATCCATTCGGCCCCAATCAGCCAACTGTTTTAAGACGTTTATCCCCATCCAGGTGTCAATTTCATCCTGGCGAGCGATAGCGAGCCAGCATTGTATGGGAAAATCTGGCTTCGCCGGAGATTTTTTTTTTTATCGAAAAATGTACAAATTTGGCTTGCTGTCAAAACAAAAATATATATATAGTGGCTCGCTCCCGCTCGCCAGGAAAATATTGACACCTGGATGGGGGTAAACGTCTTAAAACAGTAGGCTGAATGGGGCCTAATGGATACAAGCCAAAGAGAGAGGGAGAGAAAGAGAAAACAAAAGCGAGGTGGGCTCCCTTAACATTAAGAGGGGCGCATTAGTATCACATTAACCCTTTCAACACGATGACGTATTTACCATTACATTCTGGTTACCATTAGACGAGTTTCCGTTGCTTGTGACCTACCTTCAGGACTCACAGGGGTAATTACGATCCCAATAAACGCCTCTGAATAACATAGGTCCTTCTTAAACTGCGTAATATCATCTAATGTTAGCCAGAATCAATGTTAATAAGGCGTCTGGTGGTGAAAGGGTTAAGGGTATATTTTCACTGACAGGGCTAATTGATTACATAAGTTGAATATATATACTGTATATAAGCCTTTCATACATTAAGGGGAAGCAGACAGTTTTTCTGGGACCCCTTCTCCCTAATGTTTAGCCCCAATAGTTTTGAGATTATAAGACGTTCGGCCCATTAGTTTGGTGAATTTAACATCTTTCGCCCCATTTCGTTGTCAATTTTAAGACCTATCGTGCCATTTAGGTGTCGACTTTTTCCTGGCGAGCGAAAGCGAGCCTGCAATTTTAAGAGGAACCGGCCTTCGGCCGGTACATTTTTCTACCGAAAAATGTACAAATTTATCTTGAATTAGGGGGTCTAGGGGGTGTTTTTCTAAGCTTGATGGAGGTCTACGGAGGAAACTTAACAAAATATATAAATAAATGAATTAATAGACCAAACAAACGGCCAGTCTCTTCTTAATATTCCATCTCGCTGTTCTATTATTGTCTTCGTGTCATCATATCAACTCTGATCCACACACCGGCAATCCCACATCCTTCTCTCCTCCAGTTGTTTGCGAGTCTGTTTAGAAATTTGCATAAATATTATCAATTCAAGCGTTGTATATTTCGTCTCCATAATATATTTTTCATAAAACCATATCCTTTCTAATTTAACCCCTCCATTTACGCATACAATAATGTATCTCAGCATAATAAATTTTTTGTTCTTGTAATAATTGTTTTGTCTTACCCACACACCCCTATGCAATCACTAATTGGTCCCTTTTCTCTATTTACAGGTGAGTGCGATGATGGTGGTCGAGTGGTTCCTGGTCCCAGGTAAAAATAGTACGTGTAGATGGTAGCAAGTCAACACGGCCCCACTCCTATACGGCCACAACCTGAACAGCCATAGTACTAGTCTTAAGTAGTCAAGGTTAAGCTTTGTTTGGTTGTTAGGTCAAGGTTAGCTGGTAATTAGTTGGTTAGGTTGTTAGGTTAGGTTAATATTTTTGGTTAGCTCAGGTTTGGTAACCCTTATATTGCATTATGGTAACCCTTATATTGCATTATGGTAACCCTTATATTGCATTATGGTAAACCTTATATTGCATTATGGTAACCCTTATATTGCATTATGGTAACCCTTATATTGCATTATGGTAACCCTTATATTGCATTATGGTAACCCTTATATTGCATTATGGTAACCCCTATATTGCATTATGGTAAACCTTATATTGCATTATGGTAACCCTTATATTGCATTATGGTAACCCTTATATTGCATTATGGTAACCCTTATATTGCATTATGGTAACCCTTATGTTGCATTATGGTAACCCCTATATTGCATAAGAACATAAGAACATAAGAACATAAGAAAATGGGAGTCTGCAGAAAGCCGATTGGCCTAAGCAAGGCAGATCCCTGTCCCACACAACCCCAATTACAAAGCCCAATTATAGGCTCAACACTCTAATACCCTGAGGATCATCTTACCAAAACGGTTAGAGATTAACGCAGGATTACGGGGGTCTGCAGAGCGCTGATTGGCCCAACCCTGCTGATCCCCCTTCACACCCAACCCTTCTCGTCCATATGCTTATCCAATTTTATCTTAAAGCTCCCTATCGTTTTTAATCCCACTATAGCACTTGGTAGTCCATTCCACCCATCTACAACTCTGTTACCAAACCAATATTTGCCTATATCTTTTCTGAAACGAAATTTATCTAATTTGAAACCATTGGTACGAGTTCTTTCGCTATCACTGAGCTTTAGTACATTTGTCATGTCCCCTTTGTTAATCCCACTAACCCACTTGAACACCTCTATCATATCCCCTCTAACTCTGCGTCTCTCTAACGAATGTAAGCCTAATTTCTTCAACCTTTCTTTATACGGAAGATTTCTAATATTATGGATCATTTTTGTCATTCTACGTTGTACTCTCTCCAATGAATCTATGTCCATTCTGTAATAAGGACACCAAAATTGAACAGCATAATCCATATGGGGTCTCACTAATGACAAGTAAAGTTTTAAGATAACATCAGCAGTTCTGTTACTCACACTCCTTGAGATGAACCCGAGAATCCTGTTTGCCTTGTTTCGAACGCTTATACACTGTTGTCTAGGCTTCAAATCATTGCTAACAAACACACCTAGATCTTTCTCACAATTCGAGTTTTCTAATTCCACATTAGCTAGTTTATATTTAACATTTGTATGCATCTTCCCTATCTTTAATACCTTGCATTTGTCAATGTTAAACTTCATCTGCCAATTTACTGACCATTCGTGTAAGGTATCTAGATCCCTTTGGAGGCACTCTATATCTCTATCTGAATCAATTGTTCTCCCCATCTTGGTATCGTCTGCAAACTTACTTATCCTACTAGTTATACCTAAATCAAGGTCATTTATGTATATAACAAACAACAGAGGACCTAATACAGATCCCTGGGGGACACCACTTTTGACTGCTCCCCATTCTGACTTCGTACCATTTATGCTGACTCTCTGCTTCCTACCAATTAGCCATGACCTAATCCATCCCAACAACGCCCCACCTATTCCATGCGCCTCAACCTTTCTCATCAATCTCTCGTGGGGGACTCTGTCGAAAGCTTTACTGAAATCTAAATATATTATATCATATGACTTGTCATTATCTACTACTTCATATACCTCTGAGAAAAAACTAAGCAAATTAGTAAGGCAAGAACGTCCCTGAGTGAATCCATGCTGAGAAGAATTTATTAAATTAAATGTATCTAAGTGGTTTCTAATTTTACTAGCAATAATTGACTCTAGTAGCTTTCCTATGATTGATGTAAGACTAATGGGACGGTAATTGGATGCTATTGATTTGTCACCTTTTTTGAAGATCGGAACTACGTTTGCAAGCTTCCAAGCTTCTGGAACTATACCTGTCTCCAATGACTTGTTAAATAAAAATGTTAATGGGTAACTTAACTCATCCCTACATTCTTTTAATACTCTAGCATATACCTCATCAGGACCAGGCGATTTATGAGGTTTCAGTCTGTCAATTTCCTTAAGCACATCATTTCTACTTATAGTAACCGTACTTAACCTATTTTCTATACTATCGCTATATACCTTACGGACTTCTGGAAACTGTGCCAAATTTTCATTAGTGAAAACGGAAAGAAATTGACCATTTAATGTACTGCACATTTCTAAATCATTTTCTGTCATTTCTCCTATCGAAGTTTTAAGGGGACCAATTACATCTCTAACCTTGGATTTATATAGTTGGTAAAAAGCTTTAGGATTATTTTTTGAGTCATTGGCAACCTTAATTTCATAATTTCTTTTTTCTTTCCTAATATCCTTTTTTACCTGTCTTGATAGATTCTGATAGTAAGCAAGTAGGTGAATTTCGCCTTTTCTAATTTTTCTATATATTCCTCTCTTTTGTCCTAGAAGATCTAATAGTCTATTATTCATCCATTTGGGTTGGTTCTGTGTTGATCTAAATTTTCTTTTGGGGATGTATTTATTTTGTGCATTGAATACTGACTTGATAAAATTATCGTATGTATCTACCAAGGTTGACGTCTCTTCCTGACTTAAGATGACAGGTGCCTGAGAAGGGGTACACTCATTTGGACACCTGGATCGACTTAATTTTTTGACCATAGGGTCCGCTAATAGGGCTCTTCTTAACCCACCATAATTGGCTTTTCTAAAGTAATTATGCATTATGGTAACCCTTATATTGCATTATGGTAACCCTTATATTGCATTCTAGCAACCTGCACACGATATTATCCAACTTGATAAAGATATTCTCGAGCATACACATTCCATCTAGCTTCAGAAGTTTGTCCAACGAGCGAAAGACAACCTGAAATTGAGGTCCTTACTTTCTTATATATATATATATCCGCTTTATATTTAAAGAGCCTTCCAAAGCTGAATAAAATCTTCTACTGTTAACAAGAATTATATGAAGAAATGCATCCTAATATTTAAAGAGTTAACACCTCTATAGACGCCACTTCATTACTGGCGCCACCTGTCATAGAAATCACCAACATTTCACAAGCAGTATTACCCAGGTTGTTAAGGGGGGTCACCAGCTTTTGTTTTATCTTCCTCTCCTTTTCTCTCCTTCTCTGGCTTGTATCCATTCGACCACATTCAGCCAACTGTTTTAAGACGTTTATCCCCATCCAGGTGTCGATTTCTTCCTGGCGAGCGATAGCGAGCTAGCATTGTATGGAGGAATCCGGCTTCGCCGGAGAAATGTTTCTATCGAAAAATATAAAAATTTAGCTTGCTGTCAAAACAAAAATACATACATGCAGGCTCGCTACCGCTCGCCAGGAAAATATTGATACCTGAATGGGGTAAAAGTCTTAAAACAGTAGGCTGAATGTGGCCGAATGGATACAAGCCGAAGAGAGAGGGAGAGAAAGAGAAAAAAAGCGAGGTAGGCCCCCTTAACGTATATAGTAGGTGTTATGTCTATACCGTAGTAGTATTCGGCCGGTAGTGTCGGATATACGGGGATTCGGCCGGTAGTGTCGGATATACGGGGATTCGGCCGGTAGTGTCGGATATACGGGGGGATTTAGGGGGATTTATAGGACAGTTAACCCTTTCAGCACGATGACTTACTATCCATCTAATTCTGGTTACCATTAGACGATTTTTAAACTTATAAACTAATTGTAGGACTGAATGGGGGTAAATAGTAGCTCAATAAAGCACCTGAATACCATGAGACTTGCACAGCCTGGCTAAATCGTCTACTGTTAACCAGACTTAATGGTTCACTGTTTGGGCGATTTTTGCATGTATTCATTGTGTTTCTAGTTTCCTCCCTAGACCTCCATCAAATTAAAAAAAAAAATCCATTAGATCCCCCTTCTAGATTAATTTATAAATTTTTCGGTAGAAAATTTTTCCGGCCAAAGGCCGGTTCTTCCAACATTACAGGCTCACTATCGTTCGCCAGGGAAAAAATCGACACCTAAATAGCACGAAAGGTCTAAATATTGACGACGAAAAGGGGCGAAAGGCCTTAAAATCAACTAACTAATGGGGCAAACATCTTAACATCTGAAAACTAATGGGGCTAAACATGAGGGAGAAAGTGGTCCAGAAAACCGGTGAAAAAGGGCCACATCGTACTGAAGGGGTTAAAGACATAAAGGCAGCGTTATTTGTGTGAATTTTACAGTACATAACTCGCGATCTGAATGAAAAGGTTAGTTGCCCAGACTGGAAAGGAGGGCAAATGTTGAATCCGCCCGATCATTAGATAGAGTAATTATGACTTGGGATCAGGTTTAACCCTCTCACGTTCTTGACGCAATTTTGAGCCTATTAGGGATACTTTAAAGTCTTTGTTACCATCAGGGGTATTTAGAAACCTTTAGTTTATTTACTTCAACCTCTGCAGTTGTTTTTGAGTTAGCTGTGGGCAGAAAACTAATTTTGGAGAGGTAATTATAAGATGAGAGAACTCTATTTATTATTGCTAATCTGGCAACCTCTGCGTCATAAAAACGTGAACGTGTTAAGGGGTCAATGGCTGTTTTTTTTTGTCTATTAGTTCATTTATGCATTTATTTTTTAGTTTCCTCGCTAGACCCCCCTCAAACTTAGAAAAATACCTCTAGACACCCCCCCCCCCCATCAAGTTAAATGGGTACATTTTTCGGTAGAAAAATGTCTCGGCTGAAAGCTGGTTCCTCTTATAATTACAGGCTCGCTATCGCTCGCCAGGAAAAAGTTGATACCTAAATAGCACGAAAGGTTTTAAAATTGACAACGATATGGAGCTAAAGGTGTTAAAATGGAGCTAAAGGTGTTAAAATGGAGCTAAAGGTGTTAAAATCGCCAAACTAATGTGCCGAACGTCATAAAATGTCTAAACTAATGGGGCTAAACACGAGGGAGAAGGGGGTCCAGTAGAGCCACCCATCTCCCCTTAATGATTGAAAGTTTCGCTGGTCGTGTGGTGTTCGAAAAGAGGGTGTATGAAGCTTATACAGAGCCATTGCATTTTCGTATTCGGTAATATTAATACATTGTTTTTAATTTAAACTTAAATGTTTGGTTTATGAAGGGAGAAGATTGGCGATCAAGTAAGTTTTTGTGCATTTACGCATCAATGCAAACCTGACATTGCCACTTTAGCCATATCTCTTGACTAGAGACCTTGTAATTCATATTTTTTCACCAACCAACTTTACTTCTAAACTCACTTAATGAAATCAACGAATACATGTGGCACTCCAAGGACTCGAACCTAGGATACTCACACCGAAATTCCGCGCATTTATGTACCAGAGATAAACTTATTTAATTATTAAGATTAAAAGACTGGGCGAGGGTATGATTAGAGTCTGGTGTGTGTATGGTCTCACGATGTGTGTGTTGATATCCCCGTCAGTGAGTCAGTGAGTCATGTGCCGGGCTTATATGGCTGATGGTCACCTTGTAGGGGGTCCTAACGTCCACCATCATACCTGCTGGGGGGGGGGGGGGGGGGGCGGGTTTCATGTACAGTCATTATCATAGTCCTGTCCTACCGCCATGCTCTCAACTTTGGTTCTCCCTCTAGTAAACAAATACATAATAAAAAGCACATAATCAAAGCCGTTATATTCGAAATATATATATGGTTTTCAGTTTCGTGGAGTCCTGTATGTATGTATATTATGTCTAGAAAGGAAAATATTCAATTTTGAATTTGTGCAGGAAGGACACTACTTTTGAGCGGGAGGGCACAGTTGAATTCTTGATAACCTTAGTATTGCTGGTGGTGAAGTCTTATTAATTATTGGTGTAGTAATCATAACGCATGGATAATTACTTAATGTGTGTGTAAGATTGTGTGTATTATGTATTAACCCGTCAGCATGTATTGATTGAATTGATTGAATTGATTGAAATATTTGTATTTATTTGTATGAGTATGTTCGTGTGTTTGGATCTATAAATTGATATCGCGTCTGACTATGGCTGTGATTTTAGAAGTAGGCCATGTGTATATGTTCTGAGCTTCCATGTATGTTATCCGTTTATTAAAGCTTGCACATAACCTATGCTTAAGAGTTTAGAAAGGCAACATATTGCGGGACACGGGACGGGGCGCCTGCAAAGCGTCAAAACTATGCCAAGGGTGTCAGCCTTATCAATACATCAAAAACCCAATCTTTTCAAAGCATCAAAAAAGTTGGACCTTTTCAATTTGACAAAAGGCTGAAACTGACTGGATGATATCATATCATCAAAAATAGTTAGCTAATAGTTATTAGCCTAACCTAACAACCTTACCTAACCTAACCTAGTAAGAATGGGGTTAACATTAGCCTAACCTAACAACCTTACCTAACCTAACCTAGTAAGAATGGGGTTAACATTAGCCTAACCTAACAACCTTACCTAACCTAACCTAGTAATAATGGGGTTAACATTAGCCTAACCTAACAACCTTACCAGAACCTAACCTAGTAAGAATGGGGTTAACATTTTTGATACATCGATGACTTCCAACTTGTGATGCATTGAAGTGATATAAACTTGTTTACACATTGATATGATCTGGGGAAAAACTGTTTTTTGACAAAATGAACACATCTGGAAAATTTGATGTACTGATAGCGTTTTGCAGATTTGATGAAATGATAGGATCAGTTTTTGACGCTTTGATGCTCCCCCCCACGGGACCCCTCATAGCTAGGCATAAATAAGTTGGAAGACAGGTAGGCAAGACCCTGTGGTGGATAACGGATGAGGCTTATAGGGTGGCCGAGACGAGCTGGGTGGGGGAAGGAAATTGGTGGTAGGTCATTATAGCAGTGGTACAGAGAGGGGGAATATACTATGAGAGAGAGGCAGGCAGGCAGGCAGTACCTTTTGGTGGATAACGGACGAGGCTTATAGGTTGGCCGAGACGAGCTGGGTGGGGGAAGGAAATTGGTGGTAGGTCATTATAGCAGTGGTACAGAGAGGGGGAATATACTATGAGAGAGAGGCAGAGGCAGGCAGGCAGGCAGACAGTACCTTTTGGTGGATAACGGACGAGGCTTATAGGTTGGCCGAGACGAGCTGGGTGGGGGAAGGAAATTGGTGGTAGGTCATTATAGCAGTGGTACAGAGAGGGGGAATATACTATGAGAGAGAGGCAGGCAGGCAGGCAGGCAGGCAGGCAGTACCTTTTGGTGGATAACGGACGAGGCTTATAGGTTGGCCGAGACGAGCTGGGTGGGGGAAGGAAATTGGTGGTAGGTCATTATAGCAGTGGTACAGAGAGGGGGAATATACTATGAGAGAGAGGCAGAGGCAGGCAGGCAGGCAGGCAGTACCTTTTGGTGGATAACGGACGAGGCTTATAGGTTGGCCGAGACGAGCTGGGTGGGGGAAGGAAATTGGTGGTAGGTCATTATAGCAGTGGTACAGAGAGGGGGAATATACTATGAGAGAGAGGCAGAGGCAGGCAGGCAGGCAGGCAGTACCTTTTGGTGGATAACGGACGAGGCTTATAGGTTGGCCGAGACGAGCTGGGTGGGGGAAGGAAATTGGTGGTAGGTCATTATAGCAGTGGTACAGAGAGGGGGAATATACTATGAGAGAGAGGCAGAGGCAGGCAGGCAGGCAGGCAGTACCTTTTGGTGGATAACGGACGAGGCTTATAGGTTGGCCGAGACGAGCTGGGTGGGGGAAGGAAATTGGTGGTAGGTCATTATAGCAGTGGTACAGAGAGGGGGAATATACTATGAGAGAGGCAGAGGCAGGCAGGCAGGCAGGCAGTACCTTTTGGTGGATAACGGACGAGGCTTATAGGTTGGCCGAGACGAGCTGGGTGGGGGAAGGAAATTGGTGGTAGGTCATTATAGCAGTGGTACAGAGAGGGGGAATATACTATGAGAGAGAGGCAGAGGCAGGCAGGCAGGCAGGCAGTACCTTTTGGTGGATAACGGACGAGGCTTATAGGTTGGCCGAGACGAGCTGGGTGGGGGAAGGAAATTGGTGGTAGGTCATTATAGCAGTGGTACAGAGAGGGGGAATATACTATGAGAGAGAGGCAGGCAGGCAGGCAGGCAGTACCTTTTGGTGGATAACGGACGAGGCTTATAGGTTGGCCGAGACGAGCTGGGTGGGGGAAGGAAATTGGTGGTAGGTCATTATAGCAGTGGTACAGAGAGGGGGAATATACTATGAGAGAGAGGCAGGCAGGCAGGCAGGCAGGCAGGCAGTACCTTTTGGTGGATAACGGACGAGGCTTATAGGTTGGCCGAGACGAGCTGGGTGGGGGAAGGAAATTGGTGGTAGGTCATTATAGCAGTGGTACAGAGAGGGGGAATATACTATGAGAGAGAGGCAGAGGCAGGCAGGCAGGCAGGCAGTACCTTTTGGTGGATAACGGACGAGGCTTATAGGTTGGCCGAGACGAGCTGGGTGGGGGCACAGTCTACAGATATATCTGTAGACTGTGGGTGGGGGAAGGAAATTGGTGGTAGGTCGTATAGCAGTGGTACAAAGATTGTGCATATAATATGAGAGAGAGAGAGAGAGAGGGGAGGGGAGGAGAGTATGGGGTTAAGACAGGTGGAAGATGACGGATGGGTCTTATGGTGTGGCCTAGACGGGGGTATGAGAAAGGTGGTGGGTCGTATGGGAGTGGGAGTGATTGTAGAGAATAATAAAGAGTGACCATATTGAGGGGGAGAGAGGGGGTATATTATGGAGGAAGGTGGAGGATCATGTGGCAGTGCAGTTGGGGTGGATTACATACACATTTTTTTATTAAGTGCTAAAGGAGAAAGATCAAGGTGAAAATGAATAATGTGCCTATGGATATCCTACATTAATATACAATTTGATAAAAGTTACTTGAGTTTTTGGCGTATAGTCCAAAGGTGTCAGGAGGTAGTGAAGCTTTGGCTGAATATGAAAGGGTATATATTATTCATAACAAGATTCTGGATTTATGCCAGGGGAAGGTAATCTTTGGTTTGGATAATCCGGTCGTCCCTGTATACCAGATAGATTATTATTATTATTATTGGATGTAATCCGCCATAGACTTCCAAGAGTTTTTTTACATAAGCGCCGTTGTAAAAAAAAAAAAAAAAAAAAAAAACGCACACACACACACACACTAAGTGAGAGAAGAGAAAGAGGGGATATGATTATGATGTATAAATGTGTTAGGGGATTGGAAAGGATAGACAAGGAGGACTTTATCGAGGGAGATAAAGGGAGGACTAGAGGACATAGTTGCAAGTTAAAGAATTGCAGATGTAAAGATGTGAGGAAATTCAGCTTTCCATATAGAAGTATTAATATGTGGAATCAGTTGGATGATGAAGTGGTGGGTGCGGGGAATGTCCAAATTTGTAAAGCTAAATTAGATAACAGAATCTTTGGAGGCGGGACAATACGAGCCTAAAAACTCAAATCCTGTATACTACAATTAGGTGAGTATAATTAGGTGAGTACACACACACACACACACACCCACACCCACACACACACACACACACACACACACACACACACACACACACACACACACACACACACACACACCTCCCATCCACCACACGTGAAGCAACTTTTTGTTTTTGTATTTGGGCTGCAAGTTGACTGTCTTTGAGATTAATTTATTGTCCCTCATCACGGTTAAGTTTAAGATGAATTTTGGTGTAGTGTTTATCTCATTTTAGCAGAGATTCTATGGTAGCTATACTATCAGGTAATGGATCTCAAGTTTATAGTAGTAGGTCTTTGAAAATAACTTATTATTATTTGTCTTTGTACTTTTGTGGCTTACACATATGTTTCTACCTCCTATTTTAGTTGTTCTACAGTGATAGAGTAATGGTTTGCCCTCGTTATGAAACTGATAAGAATTCATACCAATAAGACAAGTATGCCTTATTTTCGTATGCCTTTATTCGACGTTTTTATATCCCACTATGATAGATTATCTGTTTGCTGTCGTTACTATACCTAAAATAATAATTACACATAACACACCTTTGTTTATTTGTTCTTCCAGAAATTATAGTAAACATACCGTATGTCGGAAGAAAAGAAAGGAAGCGTGATGAAGATGGCTGGGTTAAGAAAAATTAACTAGAGGTCCTAGTGTATGTGTTGTTTTTGTCAGTACTTTGCCGTGTTCGTGTAATAATAATATAGATAATAATAATTGGTTTATTTCAAGCCGGCAGCCAATGAGGCACAACCATGACCTAGATCTTATCCTAAGGGATCAACAGACTGACCCTGGCTGCTAACGAGGGCGCCTACATACCCCCGAGGGAGTAGGACGTGGGCAGAAGACTTTGTGGGTCCCCCGAGACAGGTCTGTCTAGACCTAGCTTTCACGACCAGCGAACGTTTTTCGTTTTTGAGAGAAACTTCCCCTGCCGACGTCTGGGATCGAACCCCCGACACCAGAGCCAGCACTCCCAGTACAATAACTAAGTGCGCTTGGTTACCGTGTGTGTGTGTGTGTGTGTGTGTGTGTGAAAGAGAGAGGGATTAAATACTCACATCATTGAGACACTATCATCGTGGAAGGTTTAGTGAAAATATATTTATTTTGAAATTGTAAAATAAAAGCTGGGAATGAGCAATAGAATTTGTCCTTAATGGTAAAGATGAGCGGGAGGCTATTATATTTTACGATACAGTGATTGCTGCAAAAATTATAAGTTAAAATCTTAATACTGGGAAAGGGTTTACCTTAAAATATTCTAACCATATTATTAATTCGTGTAAATTAAACAAGATGAATACAGAGAGAGAGAGAGAGAGAGAGAGAGAGAGAGAGAGAGAGAGAGAGAGAGAGAGTGTGTGGGGGGGGAAGAAAATATGTATATATTTATAATTATGATAACAATCTGAACACTATGATTTACACAAAATAGCACTGACAAAATATCTACAGATGAAATGGATAAAAGATTATTATTATTGAGTTTGCATCAAGATAAACATGAAATTTCAATTACGATGAATACGTAAGTTTGATCAAAATGAAATGTGAAATTATATTAAGATTCGAGATGTGAATATTAAGGGCATTTACAGATAGTAAAAGGAAATTACAAATGTCTTAATATATTCATTATGTGTCTTAACCACTGATTAGTATATATCAAAGTATTAGATGCGATATGTTGTTCACATTAACTGATAACCATATCCTATTACTAGTGTTGAATATATTAATTATCTATTCCGACCAGTGAGTATGGTAGTAGCTGTATATGGAGGTGGCGGCTATATGTATGTAAGGCTGCACCCATATAGATGATTGTGTTCTCACCTGTTATCACGGTGGTTGGTAGTGATTAATGGAAGATAGAGACGTGGAGGTGTGAGAGAGAAGCTGTATTTGTATGTATGGAACAATGTGTGTGTGTCAGTGTCTGATATATATAATATATATATATATACTGTATATCACTTGCATACAATAAACCAGCTATGAGAGAAAATCTCAAGAGTATGATATGCCTCTTTGGTTAGCTTTTGTAGACTTTGAAAAGGCCTTCGATTCGGTAGAGATAACAGCTATAGCAAACTCACTACATGGACAAGGAATAAATAAAACATATATAAAACTCTTCGAGAATATATATACAAAAGGCACTGTTGTGGTCCGATTACACAGAAACACAAAGAAGTTAATGATTGAGAAAGGAGTGGGGCAGGGAGACACAAGCTTGTCTTGAAGGGATCTTCAGAAAATGTTCATTGGAATCAAAGGAAATTAATGTAGACGGGGAATACGTCAACCATCTCAGATTTCAGATGCCATTGTCTTAATCCAAGATAAAGCAGAAAAGCTCCATGAAATGCTTAATGATCTCAATAAGGAAAGTTTCAAAGTAGGTCTAAAAATTAATAGGAGTGAAACCATAGTTATGTACAATGATAGGGCTCAACGTACAATAATTAGGATTGATAACGACATTCTAGAGGAAGTAGAAGAATACAATTAGCTTGGCCAAGTATAGAAACTAACAAAAGACAATGAACATGACATAGCTAGGCGAATCACTCTAGGATGCAAAGCATTCGGCAAACAGAGAAACATCATGAACAGTTCACTACCAATATGCCAAACCAACTTAGAATAAGCTTAGGAGTGCACATAGAGCAATGGAACGATCAATGCTAGGAGTAACTCTCAGAAATAGGAAGAGAGCATCGTTGGTAAAGCTAGAAATGATTAAAGAGCAGAAGTGGAGATGGGCAGGTCATGTATCAAGAAGAGACAACAATAGGTGGAGTAAAAGACTAACTGACTGGACCCCCAGAGAAGGAAAACGCGGTAGGCTCTCAGCCTTTGCCCGAAAGGGAGTAATTGGAATATCGAAAACAAACAAAAAAACAAGAGGTGGAGAGATGAGATAGAAAGAATTGCAGGGGTAACATGGCAACGGCTGGCAACGTCTCAGAAGTCATGCAAAGGTTTAGGGAGGTCTTTGTCCAGCAGTGGACTCCTAATGGCTGATGATTATTTATACACATATATATATACAGTATATATGGAGAGAGGGAGAGAGGAAGATAATAAATGTCTGCGAGTGTTATTATGTTTGCTTATATTTGTGCACAGGGTACTTATGTTTGTCTTTATATATCAGTAACGCTGAATGAGTTGAACGATATAGAGATAACAAGCTCGTGTGTGTGTGTGCGCGCGCGCGTGTGTGTCTAAGAAGATAGTGTGTTGTTGGAAAGGATAATAATTGTAATTACTGGAGTTGCTCAAATACCGGAATGCCCAGTCTGGTTGCTGCATGCTTGATCGGTTCTGGTGTGTGAGAGAGAGAGAGAGAGAGAGAGAGAGAGAGAGAGAGAGAGAGAGAGAAGAGAGAGAGAGAGAGATAGAGAGAGAGAGACAGCGAGAGAGACAGAGGAGAGGAGAGAGAGAGAGAGAGAGAGAGAGAGAGAGAGAGAGAAGAGAGAAGAGAGAGAGAGAAGAGAGAGAGAGAGAGAGAGAGAGAGAGAGAGAGAGAGAGAGAGAGAGAGAGAGAGAGAGAGAGAGAGAGAGAGAGAGAGAGGAGAGAGAGAGAGGAGAGAGAGAGAGAGAGAGAGAGAGAGAGAGAGAGCAAGAGAGAGAGAGAGAGAGAGAGAGAGAGAGAGAGAGAGAGAGAGAGAGAGAGAGAGAGAGAGAGAGAGAGAGAGAGAGAGAGAGAGAGAGAGAGAGAGAGAGAGAGAGAGAGAGAGAGAGAGAGAGAGAGAGAGAGAGAGAGAGCTCGGCGTCGCGTGAGAGAGTTTTCCTTGAAGGCAATTATGGGTGAGATCAGATACTGTATAATGCAAGAGAGAGCGAGAGGGAAAATATCTAGAGTTTCCAAGTATTTATATTAATTAATGGCATTTGTTAGCACCAACGATGCGCGAATATGAGTTGAGCAGCAAAGCACGGTTTTATGTAAGACTTGAAACTGTACCTACGAGTATAATACATGTCGAAGTAACACCAGAAGTTTTGTTTTCATTACACAGTCATTGAACATTTTCACTATTCTACCGGTATTTCAATATTATATAATAATTCATGATTACGTGATGCCAAGTATCTAGAACAAGTGTTGCGCCTGCTTTGCACAAATATGTAAAATTGTCTTGTTTTGAAACTGTTCATGTTCATAGTCATATTGTAATATTATATGAATAGCTGTTGCTCCAAGGTGTTTATTAAGCTTAATTAAATTGAGTAAATTCTAGTGACTATTAAGATAACGAAACTAATGATATGCTCTCATGTCCCACCGATAAGTGCAACTGCTTTGGTTAAGAGCTAGTCAGCACTAGACTGAAGGCCGTAAATTCGAGGTGGAAAAAAATTAATCTATGCATTAACGAGTTAGTTTTCTGGTTAGAATTATTATGTGGCATCTGTGTGTGTCGAAAGTAGTTATTAGGAGTGGTTGAACTTGTGCCTTTGTTTGTCTGTTTATTGGGTGTTTATGTGGTATTATATTTGCGTGTGTGAGCATGATTGAGTGCGGGAGTATGAGTGAGTTGTTGGTGAGTGCGTGTGTGAGCATGATTGAGTGCGGGAGTATGAGTGAGTTGTTGGTGAGTGCGTGTGTGAGCATGATTGAGTGCGGGAGTATGAGTGAGTTGTTGGTGAGTGCGTGTGTGAGCATGATTGAGTGCGGGAGTATGAGTGAGTTGTTGGTGAGTGCGGGAGTATGAGTGAGTTGTTGGTGAGTGCGTGTGACAAACATGCGCACGGATTTTCTTATGGGGGCCACCGTTTTTTTGTTTTTTCTCTTTCTCTCCTTTTCTCTCTTTCTCTGGCTTGTATCCATTCAGCCAACTGTTTTAAGACTTATCCCCATCCAGGTGTCAACTTCTTCCTGGTGAGCGATAGCGAGCCAGCATTGTATGGAGAAGTCCGGCTTCGCCGGAGACATTTTTCTATCGAAAAATGTACAAATTTAGCTAGCTGTAAAAAAAAAAAATATATATATATATATATATATATATATATATATATATATATACTGGCTCGCTACCGCTCGCCAGGAAAATATTGACACCTGGATGGGGGTAACCATCTTAAAACAGTAGGCTGAATGAGGCCGAATGGATACAAGCCAAAGAGAGAGGGAGAGAAAGAGAACAAAAAACATGTTACCCCCCTTAAATGTGTGTGGGCGTGGTTCGAATTCCTGATTCCGCTAGGAAGAGGTCTGTGCTTTGCTGAATTAAGTGAGTTTTGTCGTCTCCGGAACCATTGACGCACTACTCCTCCTAAACGGCTGCCTCCACGATATTGAACATTGAGACCAAAGTTGTTTGCAGAGCCAAAATGAACAAAATATTACTGCCACACTTCCGCTACACTCGCTAAGTAGGTGGTTTCGCTGCGTTTACGACGTTTCACACTAAGACAGAATATTAATTTGTCAATGTCAATTTTCCCTGCATACTCATGTGCAGCTTCGTCGAATTGCACAGATGGCTGAAGAAGAGCCACAGTATCAACTATGTGCTCCTTGCGTGCAAACAGGTGCGTTTTCCATAACACGGGTCGATGAACTGACTTGTCTGTGATGGCTAAATGGCTACACGACAATGCACCATGAGCTTCTCTAAAACAGGATATAGCGGATATATCCGCCGTTTTGTAAATATATATATGTGATTTTCAAAGGTAAGTGTTTTTCTTGAGAGAGTATATGGAGGCAGAGGGTGTACAAAGGAGTACAAAGGAAATCAAGCAACAACAGGTCTGGTGACCCTTCTAGGCTGCTTGTCCTCCAAAACACTGAGGATCAAGTGTCCAAACAGTGGTTTAGAGTGGGTAAGGGAACATTGGAAAGGGAACTACTGCCCTGGAATTAATATCCGTGACAGGATTAGGAAGTTAGTAGGGGACAGATGGGTTAGTAACTGAGGGGGGGGGGGATAAAATATAGTTATTCATTTACAAACGCAGTCAGTCGTGGGTTTGATGCAAAATATTTAATAGGCAAAGTTTAAATGAATCAATTAAATGAATGTGTGTGATAGGAGGAGGTAGAGCATGTACTGTAGGTGTGGATGGGTTGTGGGTGTGGTAGGAGGAGGTAGAGAGTGTGGGTGTGATAGGAGGAGGTAGAGACTGTGGGTGTGGGTTGTGGGTGTGGTAGGAGGAGGTAGAGAGTGTGGGTGTGATAGGAGGAGGTAGAGAGTGTGGGTGTGGATGGGTTGTGGGTGTGGTATAATGAGGTAGAGAATGTGGGTGTGGATGGGTTGTGGGTGTGGTATAAGTAGGCAGAGAGTGTGCGTGGGGTAATTTGAGTGGTAAAGCGATCCCTAACCTGAAGCGATAAGCGTGGCGCGCAGGTGTATGTGTGTGTGTATGTATATGTATGTGCGTGTGTGTGTGTGTGTGTGTGTGTGTCATGTGTGTGTGTGTACTGTATGTGTGGGTGTGTACTGTGTCGTGTGGGTGTCTTCTTTATATGTGTGTGTGTGTGTGTACTGTCTGGTTGTGTGTGTGTGGTGGGGGGGGGGGGGGGGGGGGGGGGGGGGGGGGGGGGGGGGTGGGGGGGGGGGGGGGGGGGGGGGGGGGGGAGGGGGGGGGGGGGGGGGGGGGGGGGGGGGGGGGGGGGGGGGGGGGGGGGGGGGGGGGGGGGGGGAAAGTGAGATAAACAAACATGTCCCTACACTTACCCACCCTATTCAACATCTGACATACATTAATACAGTACAGAGCGAGCCAAACGTAATGACAGCTGTTACATGACTTATTAGCGCGACTGTACATGGACCTTGGTTTTAGTTATTGTTATAACTTACAAGACATTTTGGTTATCGTTGTGGGGATGTTATTTTGATATGATAGTCTGGATCAAAGAATGTCCGTATATAGTAACTCATTTAGTACCGGTAATGTCCGTATATAGTAACTCATTTAGTACCGGTAATGTCCGTATATAGTAACTCATTTAGTACCGGTAATGTCCGTATATAGTAACTCATTTAGTACCGGTAATGTCCGTATATAGTAACTCATTTAGTACCGGTAATGTCCGTATATAGTAACTCATTTAGTACCGTAATGTCCGTATATAGTAACTCATTTAGTACCGGTAATGTCCGTATATAGTAACTCATTTAGTACCGGTAATGTCCGTATATAGTAACTCATTTAGTACCGGTAATGTCCGTATATAGTAACTCATTTAGTACCGGTAATGTCCGTATATAGTAACTCATTTAGTACCGGTAATGTCCGTATATAGTAACTCATTTAGTACCGGTAATGTGCGTATATAGTAACTCATTTAGTACCGGTAATGTCCGTATATAGTAACTCATTTAGTACCGGTAATGTCCGTATATAGTAACTCATTTAGTACCGGTAATGTCCGTATATAGTAACTCATTTAGTACCGGTAATGTCCGTATATAGTAACTCATTTAGTACCGGTAATGCCGTATATAGTAAATCATTTAGGTACCGGTAATGTCCGTATATAGTAACTCATTTAGTACCGGTAATGTCCGTATATAGTAACTCATTTAGTACCGGTAATGTCCGTATATAGTAACTCATTTAGTACCCGGTAATGTCCGTATATAGTAACTCATTTAGTACCGGTAATGTCCGTATATAGTACTCATTTAGTACCGGTAATGTCCGTATATAGTAACTCATTTAGTACCGGTAATGTCCGTATATAGTAACTCATTTAGTACCGTTAATGTCCGTATATAGTAACCTCATTTAGTACCGGTAATGTCCGTATATAGTAACTCATTTAGTACCGGTAATGTCCGTATATAGTAACTCATTTAGTACCGGTAATGTCCGTATATAGTAACTCATTTAGTACCGGTAATGTCCGTATATAGTAACTCATTTAGTACCGGTAATGTCCGTATATAGTACCTCATTTAGTACCGGTAATGTCCGTATATAGTAACTCATTTAGTACCGGTAATGTCCGTATATAGTAACTCATTTAGTACCGGTAATGTCCTTTTCATAATAGTCTGGCAACTATTAGTCGATAAATATTCAGGTTAGGAAGGACGTCTACTCATTAATAGGTTACAGACTATCTCATTTAATCCTTCTAGCTTCCACATATCTTTCCCAAGCTTTATAAAATCGTCTAAATATAGCTGAAATCCACTAATAAGAAGGTGACCGGTACTGAGTGGGTTACTATCCGTTGAAGGTTGATCGCTCTAGCTAGGATGGCATCGATTCCTGTCATTCTTGTATATAGTTAGTTTATTTATTGATGTTCTATTTTAGTTTCCTCCCAAGACCTTCATCAAGTTTTAAAAGGCACCCCCAATACCCCCTTCAGGATAAATGTGTACATTTTTCGGTAGAAAAATTGCCCGGCCGAAGGTGGCTTCTTCTTAAATTATAGGCTCGCTATTGCTCGCCAGAAGAAAAAAAATCGACACCTAAATGACACGAACAGTTTTAATAATGACAAAGAAATGGGGCGAAAGGTCTTAAAATCGCCAAACGAATGGGCCGAACGTATTAACACCTGAAAACTAAGGGGGCTAAACACGAGGGAGAAGGGAGTCCAGAAAAAGAAAACTACTACTACCCCCATAATTCGTGAGGCTCCCACAGACTCGGCCCTCCTCCTACGATAGTTGATAGGACCCGGCTAACAGGGCCTTAATGATGTGGAGAGAACAGGTCCATACATTAATAGGAGAGAGAGAGAGAGAGAGAGAGAGAGAGAGAGAGAGAGAGAGAGAGAGAGAGAGAGAGAGAGAGAGAGGAGGAGAGAGGAGAGAGAGAGAGAGAGAGAGAGAGAGAGAGAGAGAGAGAGAGAGAGAGAGAGAGAGAGAGAGAGAGACCATTAACTTCAAGGTGGGATGGTTCAATTTTTAGTCGATGTTTTCATATATTTATCCTTTTTCTAGTTTCCTCCCTAGACCTCCATCAAGCTTTACAAAACACTCCCCCAAAACCCTCCTTCAAGATATACTTGTATATTTTTCGATAGATGAATGTCCCGGCCTAAGGCTGGTTTCTCTTAAATTACAGGCTTGCTATCGCTCGCCAGGAAAAAAATAGACACCTAAATGACACGAAGTCTTAATATTGACAAAGAAATAGGGCGAAAGGTCTAAACATAGTCAAACTAATGGGGTGGACGTCTTAAAATCTGAAAACTAATGGGACCAAACACGAGAGAGAAGGGGGACCAGAAGAACGGCCCCTCCCCCCTTAAGGGCAGATCTCCACTTGAGGGATTTTTTTCTTGACCCCTTTCTCCCTCATGTTTAGCCCCATTGCTTTTGATATTATAAAACGTTCGCCCCATTAGTTTAGCGATTTTAAGAACTTTCACCCCATATTAAGACCTTTCGTGCCATTCAGGTGTCGATTTTATCCTGGCGAGCGATAGCGAGCCTGTAATTTAAGAGGAACCGGCCTTTGGCCGGGACATTTTTCTACCGAAAAATGTACAAATTTATCTTGAAAGGAGGTCAAGGGGGTGACATTTTTAGACTGCTGGAGGAGTAGGAAACAAACTAAAAACCTCCCCTTAACAGTGCAGCATTCATTAGGTTTCACGTTACAATGAGTTTAATAGGTCAAGAACTCGGATGGTAAAAGTGAGGAGGAAATTATCTGTATTATTATAATTATTTACTTATAATAATAATAATTATAATATTTATTGTTGTTATTGTTGTTTTAACCCCTTCTGTAGCGGCGACGTCTTTTTTAATTTTATACTTGCTATATTTAGACGATTTTGTGCAGCTTAAGGATCTGTGGTATACAAAACGGTTAAGTGAGATAGTTTGAAGCTTGTTAACCCTCTCTGACATATGACGCGATTTTGAGCCTATTAGGGATACTTTAAAGCCTTTGTTGCCATCAGGGGTATTTAGAAACCTTTAGTTTAGTTACTTCAACCTCTGCAGTTGTCTTTGAGTTAGCTGTGTTGAGCCTATTGGGGATACTTTAAAGCCTTTGTTACCATCAGGGGTATTTAGAAACCTTTAGTTTAGTTACTTCAACCTCTGCAGTTGTCTTTGAGTTAGCTGTGTTGAGCCTATTGGGGATACTTTAAAGCCTTTGTTACCATCAGGGGTATTTAGAAACCTTTAGTTTAGTTTAGTTACTTCAACCTCTGCAGTTGTCTTTGAGTTAGCTGTGTTGAGCCTATTGGGGATACTTTAAAGCCTTTGTTACCATCAGGGGTATTTAGAAACCTTTAGTTTAGTTACTTCAACCTCTGCAGTTGTCTTTGAGTTAGCTGTGTTGAGCCTATTGGGGATACTTTAAAGCCTTTGTTACCATCAGGGGTATTTAGAAACCTTTAGTTTAGTTACTTCAACCTCTGCAGTTGTCTTTGAGTTAGCTCAAGTTAGTTAGAAAACTAATTTTGGAGAGGTATTTATAAGATTGAGATAACTCTATTTCTTATTGCTATTCTGGCAACCTCTGCGTCATTTTAGTCTGAAGGGGTTAACCCTCTCCGACATATGACGCGATTTTGAGCCTATTGGAGATACTTTAAAGCCTTTGTTTCTATCAGGGGTATTTAGAAACCTTTAGTTTAGTTACTTCAACCTCTGCAGTTGTCTTTGAGTTAGCTGTGGGTAGAAAACAAATTTTGGAGAGGTAATTATAAGAGTGAGAGAACTCTATTTCTTATTGCTAATCTGGCAACCTCTGCGTCATTAATGCGTGAAAGGGTTAATTGCTGGAGGCCCTTTATATACTGAATACAATCGTCTAAGAGTAGCCAGAATCAAATGAAAAAGACGTCGCCAGTACAGAAAGGGTTAATATACATTATCCTCCCTTCATTCAAGGAACATAAATGTATCTCTCATGTTAGTTTATGTTAATCCTATTATGTATCTCCCATGTTAGTTTATGTTAATCCTATTATCATATAGCGTTATATTGCCTTTGGTGAGTTAACGTTAGAATATGAAGGTGGTCTCGGTTTTCATTAATTATATTAAGTATCTCATTCGTTCTTTTGGATAATCGTAAATATTTAATTAGTTTCGCACTCCTCTTAAGGGGAGATTTCCACTTGCTTGAGGGATTTTTTTCTGGACCCCTTTCTCCCTCATGTTTAGCCCCATTGCTTTTGAGATTTTAAGACCTTCGCCCTAGTAGTTTGGACATTTTGCCCCATTTCTGTCAATTTTAAGACCTTTCGTGCCGTTAAGGTGTCAATTTTTTCCTGGCGAGCGATAGCGAGCCTGTAATTTAAGAGCAACCGGCCTCCGGCCGGGACATTTTTCTACCGAAAAATGTACAAATTTATCTTGAAAGGGGGTCTAGGGGGTGTAATTTTAAGCATTCCGGTAAACTTATCATTCGTTCTCCTTCCCGTACAATGAAGTGAGCAGCAGTTTATCACGTTGTCTAGTGTGTGTTCCGAGTGATGTGTCTTCCTTAATGAGTACACACACACACACACACACACACACACACACACACACACACACACACACACACACACACACACACACACACACACACACACACACACACACACACACACACACACACACCTCCCCGTGGCGTAACTGATAGCGCGTCTGGCTCACAACCAGAAGGTCCCGGGTTCGAGACCGGGCGGGGAAGAGACATTTGGGCAAGTCTCCTAACGGTATAGCCTCTGTTCACCTGGCAGTATAAATAGGAACCTGGTATAAGTGGACGAAGTTGTGACGTCCCATCTTCGGGTGAGACTAGTACCGTAGTGAGAATGGTATCGTACAGATTAACCCTAAGCCTTCGTTTCCAGATGTCGCCAATTGGCTAAAATACAGACTACACACACATCCACAGCCATTCCAACGATTCATAAACACTTAACATGCATTGCACGCAATACATTCCCAGTTAAGGAGGCGCGATAGTAATGAGCTTAGCTCGCATTGCGTGGATTCCCCTTGACGAACAAGCAAGTGAGTGAATATTATACACACACACACACACACACACTGGAGTTATAGAGACTGTAAACTGCTGGCAAGTTGGGACCATTTTATTATACAAATAATGGTATCGCCGTGGTAGTGATTAGTGTAGCGCATTGGAGGGAGGGGGGAGGGGAGTTGACAATGTATCCGTTTCTTGGACATAACATTGGTAGTATAATATATACTGTAGATGTAGTAGTAACGCCAAGAACACTAACTAAATCACAATAATACTCACCATAACCAATGTTATCATCCTATTATTGCTAGGCACATGAAACCCAATTGAATTAATTTGCGTGTTGTTGCTTATAAAGTCATATTGACGAATTAAATGCCATATGTAGATGTTAACCCTTTCAGTTCCGTTGACTTCTTTTTATCCATGCTAACTATATTTAGACGATTTTATGCAGCTTTGAAAGGATCTGTGACAGTTGTTGTTGTTGTTGTTATTCCCCAGGCTGCCTGGCCGAACAGCCCCAAGGTCCCGAGCAAGGCCAAGGCCATAGAGCGCCCTCACAAAACCCTCCCTGCTTACCACTAACAAAACCCAGGTGACCGAAGCCACTCTAAGGCAGGGAGCTGAGGAGGGCGCGGAAACGCCCGGGAAACCAAAGCCCCACCCAAGGCCCTGTGCCCCTCAGCAATTATGAAGGGAAAGTTGAGGGGCAAGGGAAAATGTGACGCTTTGGCTCCCAATTTGCCAACTTTTAGGTTGGCAGTAGGGAGGTCGATCCACGGAAAAGACGCCGTTACTTGAGATCTAGAAGATATATAAGTAAAAGGAACAGTCAGAGTAAGCTATGGGCATGGCAGAGATCGCTCAGCTCTCACACTGATAGACCAGCCCATCACCACATGACAGTTGGAGAGGTTTATTCAGATGTCTCGAATCCTTGTGCTGGAGGCCCCTCCCAGGCTGAATAAAATCGTCTAATTGTAGTCTGAATTCTGAAACAAATACCTGACCAGTACTGTAAGGGTTAATACAGTGGCTACTATGGTGATGATGACGTCACTCGTAGTACGGTAATAGAGCAGTAATATCCTTTATTCTGGCAACTGATGGTCTTACACACGCGATAGTTTGGCAGCTGGCTCGGATCAATTGTATGCCCAAAATTATTTAAATTTATGATTGTTTGTGTCACAGGTCCGTGACTGAAATTATATACTTAGAGGTAGTTAGATATATTATATTATATACTTAGAGGTAGTTAGATATATTTATCTAGCGCGGGAAGATGGGGAGGCGAGAAAACAGCTGTAGAGAAAGAACGGTAGAGTGTGGAGGTGAGCGAGGGTAGGCGCTCACCGTCACGGCGTACATGTGTGCGTGTGTGCGTTTTTGCTTGTAGGCCTGTGTACCGCTAGGAGCTACGCGTACGTGTGTGTGTGCATTCGCGCTTGTAGGCGTGGGCATAGGAAGTGTCCAGGCTTCCTATTGGACCCAAATTCAAAATGCGTTTGGGGGAGGGGGACCGAGGTTATAAAGGGGGCAGGGATGCGCAGCCCAGGATAGTTCTTCTCACCTGCCCGACCCCAACGAGACGAGTCACTTTTTGTTGTGCACGCGGTGAATGGGTCGGCAGCTCTGCGAGGGTACCTCGTGCCCTAAATCCTACCATAATCAAGTGAGTCCAATTCAGTTAGACAAGTGTCAACGTATGTCTGAATTCGGCATGATGTGTGGTGGTGTGCGTGACTTGACTTGACTTGTAGTATTCCGTCCGTTAGCGACACAGTTGAGCTGGGGCTCCACTGCGACCAGGCAGGTCCCTTTCTTCCACTCTCCAGTCCAGAAGTCGGTTGGAGTTGGCGCTGGGGTATCCTGGTGTTGGTGGCCGGTCCGGTATTTTGGCCAGCCACATGTCCAAGTGTTTCTTGAAGATGTCATGTTCCTGAGAGGGGCTGGTATACAGTTGAACAGTCTGGTTCCATTGTATGCAAAGCTGTGATGGATCAGGGATTTGATTTTTTGCGTTGATCCCGGCGTAGTCTTCACATAGCACAGCCTCCCTCGCCTTTGGTGTTGAGTCTCTTGGATGTTTGGATTTGGTACCTTTTTTTCCAAAATCTTCCAGACGTAGATGATGATGTATCTCTCCCTACGTCTTTGAAGTGAGTACAGCTGGAGCTCCTTGAGTCTCTCCCAGTAGTTAAAGTGTTGAAACCCATGTATTTTACTGGTGAATGTCCTCTGGGTGGCTTCAATTTCTGTTATTTCTCCTACTTTTTGGGGAGACCAGAGCTGAGAGCAGTACTCCAGTCGTGGTAGGACCAGTGACTTCCACAGTGTTAACATATACAGTACCTCTCATTTCTTGTGTGGAAGGTTCTCAGGATCCAGCCTGCTATTTGTTTTGCTGTTGTTGTGGCTGGTGTGTGTGTGGGTGTGTGCGTGTGTGTGTCGGCCAGTTACCAAGACTGACCCAGTCCGCACACATGGCCAAGGTTGTGACGCCGACCGAATTAGCTTAATGCTATGGCCGAGAATGGCAAATGTAAGCATGACCCCACAGAGGGCTTGCTAAAGGCTAGGGATGCCCAGGGCGACATAGTTCCCCTGCGGCGATATCTCACTGTTTAGCTATGCACGTGGCCAGGGGTGTGTGTGGATGTGTGCGGGTGTGATGAGTGACGCCGTAGCTCTCAACCCCACAGAGGGTGAGGTTACCGCTAGAGGATTGTCAGCTTGACTCCCTAGAACAGGTTATTCACTTTTAACTGTCTTCATGTAGGCTCATTGCCGGAGGGTAGGGAGAGAACCTTCTACTTTACTATCCTTCTCTTCCACTTTACCCTACTATAGGGTTTGCTATTTCTACTAGAATAAACTCCTGACCACCTCACTAGAAACGTAAGGCCTGTGGGGCCAGAGTATTTATGTAAATATATGTAAATATATCTTTTGCGTTTTCTTGTCCAATATTTGCACTTAACGACTTCTTAAGATTTTCTTGTCGACAACACGTGAATTGAATGTGCACGTGTATCTGTGTGTGTGGATGAGAGAGAGAGAGAGAGAGAGAGAGACAGACAGAGACGGACGGGGATAAGGGATAGACATACAGACAGACAGGAAGAGGTAAGTAATGATCCAGCGTGACACCTCTCCCACCCCCACATTGCCATAAACCAAAGTCAACCCTCTCTCTTTGCCTACTTTACTGCCCCATCATCACGCCTCAACTCATTTACTCTCTCTCTCTCTCTCTCTCTCTCTCTCTCTATCCTCTCCTCTCTCTCTCGCTCTCGCTCTCTCTCTCTCTCTCTCATCTCTCTCTCTCTCTCTCTTATCCGTCTCTCCTCTCTCTCATCTCTCTCTCTCCTCTCTCTCTCTCTCTCTCTCTCTCTCTCTCTCTCTCCTCTCTCTCTCTCTCTCTCTCCTCTCTCTCTCTCCTCTCTCTCTCTCTCTCTCTCTCTCTCTCTCTCTCCTCTCTCTCTCTCTATATCTCTCTCTCTCTCTCTCTCTCTCTCCATAAACCAAACTGAAGCCTCTCTGTTTTACCAATTTCCCCGCCTGCCCTCACGCCTCCTCTCGACTCTCTCTCTTTATGACCACCTTTGCCCTCCCCCCTGGCTGTCTCTGCCTGGATGTGTCTCTGGTCTGGGGTTTTACCAATTCGTGTGTTGTATTCCCCTTGCCATACTCTTGAGATGGTTAGTTTTTGCATTTTGATTTTCTCATTCTATGTTGGGATTTAACCCGTAAATCCCTGGGCCTGGCGCGGTTTCGAACCCTGGTCAGTGAGCACAAGGGCCCTGAGTGGGCATGCCAGACTTGCGCGCTACCGACTGTGCTACAACGGGCTTACAATAGGATAGCAATCTTAATTCTCCTTGAAAGAACCAGGTGATAGTCTCGTGGTGATTCACGTGGTGGGTTTCTTAGACTTCGCCACCAATGACTATTATACGCTATCCCAGACGTCAACTCGGGGTTGCGGGATTTTGCGGGTACAGGGTATTACAATATATATATGTATCTCATACCTCATTCCATTAGTATTGTCAGACTGTGTATGTGTATGTTTGGTAATTGTTTAGTGTATGGCCTCCTCCGAAAGAAAATGGATTTTTGAGCACAGACTAAACCATATTTTCACTACTGTATTTACATAGCTGGTCATTAACCTAACCTAAGGTAACCTGGGCATCCTGGGCCCAGACCCCCGCTGGTCTTGGGTTGAAAAGTGATAAAAAACACACATCTCTTACCTCATTATTCAAAGTTTTGTATTTGGTTTAATATACACTTCCCAGGTCATTTGAACAGTTCTATTGCTTCTATATATCATATAATACACCATAGAATACGTTTTTAATAACTAGAAAAAGAGGACTTCGATTAAACAATTACGGTATGTTTAATAAGCGTATAATTAGTGTATAATAGTGTGTGTATGATATATGTGTAATAAGTGTATAATTGTGTATGTTTAATATGTGTTTAATAAATGTTTAATTGTGTATGTATAATGAATGTATAATTGTATGTAACTAAAACACATTCTTGCAATATGGGGTTCATAATAAGTGTATCATTTGAGTATATTTGTGTATGTATAGTAAGTGTATAATAACTTATATTGAATGTATATTTGTGTATGTATCATAAAATACATAGACGACTCTAGCAATAAATGTGCGCATAAGAGAGGTTTTCAGTTACAATTATCTGCAAGAAATGTTTCGTATTCTGGATAATGTTATTTACATATGATAATCTTGATCAATGAGTTCTCACAACACCTAATAGCAGTTTATTGGATAATATAATTAACAGTTGAACTTAATTGACACGATTGTCTAAGCCTATAGTGATATGTCAGTCCGTCTAGATTGATAGATAATAATGTAATGGCAGACCCCCCCCCCCCCCACACACACACTCACTCTCTCTCTCTCTCTCTCTCTCTCCATAATTGTACTTCCTACACTCAAAAGCAGAGTTAATAATTACTGAAGCGTAATTATCTTCTGTTATCACATCTACTATTGTATTTTATTTAGGCTAGTATTGTTGTTGCTGCGATATATGCTTCTTGAGTCACTGTCACTACCACTGCTAACATACGGTCTTGATCATAATCCTTAACCAATTCTACTTTCCTGAATCATGATATACACAGATGTAACAAGAACAACACACATCTTGTTTCAATAATGTTCATGTTTATATTAGCACTCATAACCGAGTGTTTCATACATTTGAACACATTTTTTAGAGTAGCAGTATTATATCGTTAATGTCACTACTACCACTACTACAACCACAGCTACTACACCACTACTACCAGAATTATGTACACCAATACCTTCACAACACAACCACCACCAACTACCACCCCTTCCACCAACTCTACCAATATGACTGTCTTCCTGTCACCAGTGCTCCATCAACCAAAATAACCAAAATAATAAAAAAAAAAAAAAATAATAATAATAATAATAATAAATAAAAAAAAAAAAAAAAAAAATATATATATATATACTCTATGGCCGCCAACTTAATCACCACAACCATTGCCTTCACTATTTATCTCGCTACCACTACTTTACCCTTACCTCTACTATCCCCTCACCACCACCACCCTTCACAACTACGTACTACCACTCCTATCAACACTATAACCACCAAAATAAACACCAACACCACTATCATCATCACGTACCACTTCTACTACCTCAACCATGATACTCCACACTACCACTACCGTCAATATTACATCGGACCTACATCACCACCACCACCATCAATAATACCACGGACCTACATCACCACCACCACCATCAATAATACCACGGACCTACATCACCACCACGCACCACACACCACCCACTACCACCATCAATGTCACCACAGACCTACATCACCACCACCACCATCAATAATACCACGGACCTACATCACCACCACCACCATCAATAATACCACGGACCTACATCACCACCACACACCACCCACTACCACCATCAATGTCACCACGGACCTACGCCACCACCACCATCAATAATACCACGGACCTACATCACCACCACGCACCACACACCACCCACTACCACCATCAATGTCACCACGGACCTACGCCACCACCACCACCACCACCATCAATATTACTACGGACCTATATCACCACCACGCACCACACACCACCCACTACCACCATCAATGTCACCACGGACCTACGCCACCACCACCACCACCACCACCATCAATATTACTACGGACCTACATCACCACCACGCACCACACACTACCACCATCAATGTCACCACGGATCACCACCACCATCATCAATATCACTACGGACCTACACCACCACCGTCACCATCAATATCACTACGGACCTACACCACCACCACGCACCACACCACCACTATGCACCACACACCATCACCATCAATATCACTACGGACCTACGCCACCACCACACCACCACGCACCGCCACCATCAAGATTACTACGGACCTACACCACCACCACCGCCACCATCAATATCACTACGGACCTACACCACCACCACCACACACCACACCACACCACCACTATGCACCACACACCACCACCATCAATATCACTACGGACCTACACCACCACCACACACCACACCACCACTATGCACCACACACCACCACCATCAATATCACTACGGACCTACACCACCACCACACACCACCACCATCAATATCACTACGGACCTACACCACCACCACCACCACACACCACACCACCACTATGCACCACACACCACCACCATCAATATCACTACGGACCTACACCATCACCACGCACCACACCACACACCACACCACCACTACGCACCACATACCACCACCATCGCTGTCAAGGATGCATTAAGCCCCGATATCGCTTGGTCGGTAATGTTCGCGAGTGGATTCATTGTTTCCGCGACGTTGATGGATTATCACGACGTTGGGAAGCGTTCACTGCTTGTTTCTTCATTTCACATTAATTTTTACTAACATTAATTTTTACTCACAGGCTTACCATCGTATCCACTTGCAATTTTCGCTCGACACTTACTTTCATTTTCGTTGTACTGTATTCACTTGCATTTTTCGCTTGGCCCTTTTGTGTATTCTACTTCTCTTTGTTAACATATATATTGCCATATACATATTTCATTTTCCCATTGTAATCGTATCACAAAATCAATTCCTAAATTGTAATGCTTACTCTCTTCATATCCACATTTTGTTTTAATAATACCTTTGTCCTCCCTTTCCTAGGATTATTTTCGTATTATCTGTACTTCAACTCTTAAACAAAAATATTATTTTTAATTAGTGGATAATTGAGTGCCGCGAATACGAAACTGTAAAACTAAAGCTACATGTCGGAATCAGTTTTGATTGTATAAAGACATGGCAATATCGTGTCAGCAATATATTATTTTTTATTTTTTTTGGTGGCAATAGTTTTCCATTCATATTATTATTTAATTTTATGTTCACTTTTATTATATTTTTCACCTCCATTTATTTTTTGCCTCAGTCCATTCTTGACCTTTTCTATTTTCATTATTTGTGTAGATGTTCATTCTGTTCACTTCCATCAGTTGCATTGATAGTGTCACTACTATCTATTTGCATTTCACTTCCATCTTCATCACGTGATATTAGCTCTCATTCTTATTTCGACTGACATTGACACCAGCACTCCTTCCATTATTTTCTTCGACATACTCTCATATTTCTCACCTTTTTTTTCTGTTAATTTTGTTCTCGTGTTATCTTCCATTCTTCTTATTATTAGTGTAATTTGTTTTTATTTATTATGGTTATTTTATTATATTTGTTTATTTTAGTTTATTTTGCATTTCATTTCTCATCATGTTCACATCGTTGTCTTAAGTCTTACATATTAATCCTTTGTATATTCTTTAAGGGGAGGTTTTTAGTGTGTTTCCTAGACTTCCATCAAGCTTGAAATTACACCCCCTTGACCCCCTTTCAAAATAAATTTGTACATTTTTCGGTAGAAAAATGTCCCAGCCGAAGGCCGGTTCCTCTTAAATTACAGGCTCGCTATCGCTCGCCAGGAAAAAATCGACACCTAAATGGCACGAAAGGTCTTAAAAGTGACATAAATGGGGTGAAATGTCTTAAAATCGCCAAAATAATGGGGCGAACATCTTAAAAGCAATGGGGCTAAACATGAGAGAGAAAGGGGTCAAGAACAAAATCCCTCAAGTGGAAATCTCTCCTTTGCACTAATATTTACAATACAGTTACAGTGACGCATCCCTATCCCGCTCGCCCAGAATAAAATCTACACCTGGAAGGAGCGAAACATGTTAAAATCACCAAACAAATGTGGCAAAACAGGTGAGACCCAAACGACTAACCCTTGAATTTAATATTATTGTCAGTGGTATGTGTAGTGACCCTTGACGCTGAAGAATGAACAACTGTTATGTCCAGAAGGTGAACATCAACTGAACCAATAGGGAGTATTTGGGGAAAAGAACGTGAAATTAACTTTTAATTTTAGTATATTAGAGCTAATTAATGTATTAATAGTTACATCGCTATCCTGCGAGGGATCATACATTTGAATTACTATTTGATGACCAGCTTCTCCGATGACATTCTCATTGCGATAATACAGTAATTGTGTAAGATGTAATTGTGAAGAAGTAACCCTTGAAAATATGAATCTGTGTTTACATAATGTGTTTGTGATATTGTATAGATAGTCACAGGATCATAATAGTCATGGTACCCTTTATGAAATACTCGCATGGCCGTGGTCTGTATTCTTAGGGGATCTTTTTTTTTCCTTTCAGGTTATATTTTTTAGAGATAGTAATTTTTTCTGCTTCTTGGACGGTGATGGATCATGTGGGTGGGTTAGGATTTATGTTGCCTTTCTTGCTTATCATCGTCGTTTCTATTTCTTCAGTGTGACCTCTCTCGCTCTCGCTCTCTCTCTCTCTCTCTCTCTCGCTCTCGCTCTCTCGCTCTCTCTCTCTCTCTCGCTCTCTCGCTCTCTCTCTCTCTCGCTCTCTCTCTCGCTCTCGCTCTCTCGCTCTCTCTCTCGCTCTCGCTCTCTCGCTCTCGCTCTCTCTCTCTCTCTCTCGCTCTCTCTCTCTCTCGCTCTCTCTCTCTCTCTCTCTCTCTCTCTCTCTCTCTCTCTCTCTCTCTCCATATGACAGTGAGTACTGATTATATATTGAACGTTATGTTTAGTGTCTTTCTTTCTTAGTATAACCATATGCAATGTATTCACTGCATGGTAATATTTAGTATTCACTATATCTGCTGTCATGTGTGTATTGTGATTAACATTCTAATAGTTGACCATACATTTTATTTTGTGCTAATCATGGAATTGCGATGTCTATTTATATCTCTTTATACATGGGCCTTGAAAAGTTGCCTTGCTTAATAACAACCCTAATGCACATATTTCCACACACACACACACACACACACACACACACACACACACACACACACACACACACACACACACACACACACACACACACACCACACACAACACACACAAACGTCTCTCTAACTCTACATATGATCTTCTATATCTCTACCTACCTCATTATTCAACCATCTGGCCACAATCCTTACACCTAGATTGTTAAATATACCCAATTATATCCACCTGTATGTATATATCAACTTTTCTGACATATTTCCTCTTGTGCCCGCAGGTAAGCGTGATGGTGGGCGTGAGGGAGGGAGGTGGTGGTGATGGGCGGTAAGTCAGTTGTTGTGTTGCCAATTTACCTACTTTCCCGCTACATCTAGAGGTCTGTTACTTCGAACCTAGAAGGCACATTTGTATAATTGTATCTAACATCATGAAGTCTAGCGGATATTCTGAAGATTTTGGAGCCATGTTAAAGCGATATTCTAGAGAGTGTGACGTATTTCTAGCGATTTTTCGGCAAAATATATTTATCATCTAGTGGAACTTAATTTGGTTAACCCTTGTTGGTTGTGGGTTGTTGTCTGATGGGCCGTATTCCTTCCGGCCACATACAAACCCAGGGACTGATTGGGAATAAATACAATAAATACAATAGATACATTTTGCATGGTCTTACAGTTTGTAAACAGCTTGCCCACACATATGTTCATGTGCCTCTCCGTGAATCTTATACATGGAAATACAATGGCAGTTTGATAGAAGATTTTGAGAGCAAAACTAAACCCCTCCTTAAACCATTTGAGCCGAAGCAGTAAATTATGACTGCACCACTACCGTCTTCTGAGCTCACCTTAAGCTAATCAATATATACTATATAAGATAAGGAAAAGACACCGGCAAACAATACCTTCCTTCTTCTCCCTCCGGTTGAAGAAGAGCAGAACTGGAATTCAGCTAGTAAAAAAAAAAAAAAAAAAAAAAAAAAAAATTGTTTTTTAAATTGCCTGAAGGAAGTTTGTATAGATAAGAGGAGAGGCCTTATGGAAAACTAGTACTGTATATAATCAATGTTAAGCAGAGTGAAAGATGGACAGGTAGTCATAGATACGGGGAAATAAGAGAGGAGAGAGAGAGAGAGAAGAGGAGTTAGTTAGATAGGTAGATACTTTTATTGATCCCAAAAACGAAACAACGAATATATAATAATATATAATACATTCTAAGAGGGACAGGTAGATAGGCAGGCAGAGAGGGGTGTAGATTAGTGATTAAGGAGTGGGTCACCTGCTTTTTTTATCTGTTCTCTGGCTGGTATCCATTCGGCACTCCATTCAGCCTACTGTTTTTAAGACGTTTATGCCCCCCATCCAGGTGTTTGATTTCCTCCCTCCTGGCGCAAGCAATAGCGATCCAGCATGTTTGGTAAAATAAATGGAGAAACGAAGTCCGGCTTCCTCCGGAGACATTTTTCTATCGAAAAATGTACAAATTTAGCCTGTTGTCAATTTTAGTTTTTTTTTTTTTTTTTAAATATGCTGTCTAGCCAGGAAAAAATCGACACCTGCATAGGGATAAACGTCTTAAACAGTAGGCTGAATGGGGCGAATGGATACAACCCAGAGAGAGAGGGGGAGAGAGAGAACAACATAAACGAGGTTGGCCCCCTTAAGTAGGTAGATTGAAACGTTGATAAGTTGGCAGGATGTAAGAATGGGTGTTCGGGTAGGTGGATAAATGAGTAGGTTTATAGGTAGATAGGAAAGTATTTATATGATTATTGGAAGGTAGGTAGTACAGTATGTAGTGGTAAGGATAATAATACTGGCACCTAGGTTTGAATAGATAATTAGATTTATAGGTAGATTGAAAATAGCATATTAATATGGGTCAGATATGTTGAATAGATAGTGTGGGATATGATATTGGCAGGTAGGTCATCATGGAGGTAGACAGGAGAACAGACACCGATATTTTAGCAGGATGTTTATAAAAAGAATGTTGATAAGTAGATATATTTACAGTTATATAGGTATTGGTATGCTGTGAGATTGTGAGGTTAGGTAAGCATGGAGGTAGGACAATGAAGCAGAAACTGATTGTTTGGCAGTAAATCATAAAGGATGTTTTTGGTAGGTAGATGGGTTTACATTTTGACAAGTTGATAGGTAGGTGTAGTGGCAGGTAGTTTAACCCCCCTGTACGCGGCGACGTCCTTTAACTTGATTCTGGCTATACAATTACGGATTCAGTTTAAAAAGGGCCTCCCTCAATTAACAGGCTTCGAGCTATCTCACTTAACCCGCTTTGCAACCACAGAGCCTTCTTAAACTGCACAAAATCGTCCCCCTACAGTGTAAATTAGCAATAATAAAAAATTAAAAATAACGTCTCCGGTACAGAAGGGGTAATCGGGGAAGTAGAAAGGGAATTTTGGGGCAGCCTGTAAAAGGGGAGTGGATCAGTAGATAAGTTACTACTTCATTGACCTGTTGGAGGAGCATATTGCGAAACGTTATCAATGGAGTGCCTCTCCTCCTCCTAATGTGTATATATTTAGATAGGTGACAGTATCTTGACAGGTTTGATAGGTATGCAGACTAAGATTGAAGGTATGTAAACATGGAAGGAGGTAGGTAGGTAGAAATTGATAGGTTGGCAGGATGTAATGGAGGTAGTTGATAAATAGGTAGATTAATAGGTATGCAGAATAAAATTGAAAAGTACGTAAACATGGAAGTAGATAGGTAGAAAGTGAT
>CM064543.1:331671-371671 GCA_032716605.1 Paralithodes platypus
CAAAATAAACGAGGTTGGCCCCCTTAAGTAGGTAGATTGAAACGTTGATAAGTTGGCAGGATGTAAGAATGGGTGTTCGGTAGGTGGATAAATGAGTAGGTTTATAGGTAGATAGGAAGTAGGATATGATATTGGAAGGTAGGTAGGTAGTGTAGGATATGATACTGGCAGCTAGGTTGAATAGATAAGTAGATTTATAGGTAGATAGAAAGTAGCATATCATATTGGCAGATATGTTGAATAGATAGTGTGGGATATGATATTGGCAGGTAGGTCATCATGGAGGTAGACAGGAGAACAGACACTGATATTTTAGCAGGATGTTATAAAAAGATGTTGATAAGTAGATATATTTACAGGTAGATAGGTATGTAGGCTGTGAGATTGTGAGGTTAGGTAAGCATGGAGGTAGACAATGAAGCAGAAAGTGATTGTTTGGCAGTAAATAAGAAAGGATGTTTGGTAGGTAGATGGGTTTACATTTTGACAAGTTGATAGGTAGGTGTATTGGCAGGTAGTTAACCCCCGCTGTACCGGCGACGTCCTTTTAACTTTATTCTGGCTATACAATTTGATTCAGTTTAAAATGGGCCTCCAGCAATTAACAGGCTTCGAGCTATCCCACTTAACCCTTTATACTACCACAGATCCTTCTTAAACTGCACAAAATCGTCTACTGTAAATTAGCAAGAATAAAAATTAAAAAGACGTCGCCGGTACAGAAGGGGTAAAGCGTGGAAGTAGAAAGGGATAGTTTGGCAGACTGTAAAAGAGGGAGTTGATAAGTAGATAAGTTACTTCATTGACCTGTTGGAGGATATATGCGAAACGTTATCAATGCAGTGCTCCTCCTCCTATGGTGTATATATTTAGACATTGACAGGTTGATAGGTATGCAGACTAAGATTGAAGGTATGTAAACATGGAAGGAGGTAGGTAGGTAGAAATTGATAGGTTGGCAGGATGTAATGGAGGTAGTTGATAAATAGGTAGATTAATAGGTATGCAGAATAAAATTGAAAAGTACGTAAACATGGAAGTAGATAGGTAGAAAGTGATAGGTTGGCAGGATGTAATGAAGGTAGATGACTGTTGATAGGTAGGTAGATTGACAGGTTGATAGGTATACAGACTAGGATTGAAGGATAAGTAAACATGGAAAGATATAGATAGGTAGGTAGAAAATGATAAGTTGGTAGGATGTAATGGAGGTAGTTGATAGGTAGGTAGATAGACAGGTAGATAGGTATACAGACTGTTAGATTGTGAGGTGGGTAAACGTGGAGGTAGACAGGAGGGTTGGGTACTGAGAGGTTCATGAGAGGGAGAGACAGGCGGATGACAGAAATAACCCCTCATCATCACCCGTCACCACCCACCCTCCCTTTCCTACCTTGCTTCTTCTTCTTGTCTTCGCCTTTCCTGTTCTTCTCTCTTTGTCTAGCTCGCGCTCTCTCTCTCTCTCTCTCTCTCTCTCTCTCTCTCTCTCTCTCTCTCTCTCTCTCTCTCTCTCTCTCTCTCTCTCTCTCTCTCTCTCTCTCTCTCTCTCTCTCTCTCTCATACTATTCAATATTCTGTTGGTTCACTCACTCTATCAGTCTGGCACAGTCGAACATTACAATTGAATATATAACTGTATAATAAATTACAATAGTCGTGGGTATAAATTCATTTAATAATCACACCAGTGTTTCTCAATCTTAACTTGACACATAAATCATAATATCTTAGTGCCTCAATCATACAGCGGGTTTTATTTTGAAGCTTTTGTCGATAATAGATTTCCCGGTGGATTTCGTTGGATAGGACATTCATTTGTTTGTCGATGAAGTGTAGAGTAGTGTGTTTAATTTTCATCTGTATTGATATTTGACTGAAATTAACGCGAGAGAGAGAAATGGTATTCCCTCAAAATTATCTGACAACCCCAGACTTATATCACTCGTTCGGTTCTGGACGTTGACTGCACGCGAGAAATCTAAACCTGTTCATTAATATTATATCCACATCTGGATTTCTTGTATTAATAAAATTATATATTTGACCAAGAAAAATTACTTCAGGATTGTCTGCCAGGTATTGAATTAAATGTGTAAGTGTAAAAACGTTTTTTTATATATAGTCTTTCAATAACCAAGTCGAGTCTGGTAACTGTCTTGATAGCGTAATGCATAGTGCGCGGAATTTTGATGTGAGTATCCTGGGTTCGAGTCCTCGGAGTGCCACATGTATTTGTTGATATCATTAATTGAGTTTAGATGTGAAGTTGGTTGGTGAAAAAAAATATAATAATATGTTGGATGATATTTTTCAAAGCAATAGTATCTTTAGACTTGATTGGTAGCGCGACGAGAAGGCCCTTTTTTTTTTTGTTTTTTTTTTTTTTTCTCTATGTGAATGAGGGAGACAAAAGGTAAAACTGCCTGCAGCGAGTGCCTCCCCCAGATTTCAAAGAGTGACAGGGCCAAAATCAAGGGACGTTCGAGCTAAAATGCCTGGACACTCGGAGTTTGAAGCAATTTTAAGTCATAGGAAGAGGGAATGACTGATTCTGGGAGAGATTTCCAGAGCTAAGCAGTTGAATAGAAGAAAGTCTGAGAATTGCTTGATACCTGGATACGTTGGTCGCTATCCATAACCCTTTCAAAATACGAGAACGCATATCTTCCTTGTATTATGGCTATCATTAAGGGGACAGTGGTTATTGTTTGGGGTCTATTTATTTATGTAATCATTTATTTTTTTAGTTTCCTCCCTAGACCTTCATCCAACTTTAAAAAAACATCCTTTAGATCCCCCTTCGAGATTAATTTGTACATTTTTCGGTAGAAAAATGTCACGGCCTCCACAATTATAGGCTCGCTATCGCTCGCCAGGAAAAAATAGACACCTAAAGGGCGCACAAGGTCTTAAAACTGACAACGAAATGGGGTGAAAGGTCTTAAAATCAACAAATTAATGGAGCAAACTTCTTAAAATCTCAAAATTAATGGGGATAAGCATGAGGAAGAAAAAGGACCAGAAAAATGGCCCTTCTCCCCTTAATTTATTTTATTCAGTTTATGAAGCCATTGTGGAAATCAGAGGGTTAATTGAGAAGGAGTTTACCTATATGATGCCTAGGGATCCTTCCTAAGCTGTATAAAAATCGTCTATTATTAGCCAGAATATAATGAAGAATCGTGTCATCATGTCCTGAAGGGGTTAAAAACATTGGTGGAGGTGGAGATTAGGTAGGGTTGTTGGCCGGCGTCGCATTTAGGGGAGGCATTTTTTTTTTCTTTCTCATGCTTAGTCCCATTATTTATGAGATAATACGACGTTCATCCCATTAGTTTGGCGATTTTAAGAACTTTAACCCCATTTATTTGTCAATTTCAAGATCTTTCGTGTCATTTAGGTGTCGATTTTTTCTTGGCGAGCGATAGCGAGCCTGTAATTTAGTAGGAACCGGCCGACAAATTTACAAATTTATCTTGCGGGTGTTTTTTTTAAAGCATGATCGAGGTATAGGGAGCACACTAGAAGAAAATATATCATAATAATAAAATATGAATATAGAATAGAATACATACCTCCCCTTAACGTTGGTAGCCGATCACCATGCTTGCATGTTTGATTACTCTGATTACGGCTACACACATTACTACAACCATTTCATCAATGTCATTTCACGAGCACTTCTCACTGCACTAATATAAACTAATGGGGCGGACGTCTTAAAATCTGAATAAATTACTGGGGCTAAGCATGATGAAAAAGGGACCAGAAAATCGACCCATCTATTAAGCTATATATATATATATATATATATATATATATATATATATATATATATATATACTTGTTCTGATGCTATAGCTAGTCTAAAATGGAAATCAACCTAAGCTCCCACCTATTTATTCTTACCCTGGACACGTTTTCTTTCTGATATTACTGTATAACTAATCTATAATCCAAATCAAGGTACTATAAGCTCCCACCTCTTCCCCCTACACCGTGCCCCTCTTCCCTTTCACCCTCACACTCACCTCAGCCCGACAAGCCTATAAAACCCGTATCCAGATTTGGCCCCCATAGTCCCATAACCCCTTTCCTTCTATTTGGCCCCCATAGTCCCATAACCCCTTTCCTTCTATTTGGCCCCCATAGTCCCATAACCCCTTTCCTTCTATTTGGCCCCATAGTCCCATAACACCTTTCCTTCTATATGGCCCTCATAGTCCCATAACCCCTTTCCTTCTATTTGGCCCTCATAGTCCCATAACCCCTTTCCTTCTATTTGGCCCCCATAGTCCCATAACACCTTTCCTTCTATTTGGCCCCATAGTCCCATAACACCTTTCCTTCTATATGGCCCTCATAGTCCCATAACCCCTTTCCATCTATTTGGCCCCCATAGTCCCATAACCCCTTTCCTTCTATTTGGCCCCCATAGTCCCATAACCCCTTTCCTTCTATTTGGCCCCCATAGTACCATAACCCCTTTCCTTCTTTTTGGCCCCCATAGTCCCATAACCCCTTTCCTTCTATTTGGCCCCCATAGTCCCATAACCCCTTTCCTTCTATTTGGCCCCCATAGTCCCATAACCCCTTTCCATCTATTTGGCCCCCATAGTCCCATAACCCCTTTTCTTCTATTTGGCCCCCATAGTCCCATAACCCCTTTCCATCTATTTGGCCCCCATAGTCCCATAACCCCTTTCCTTCTATTTGGCCCCCATAGTCCCATAACCCCTTTCCTTCTATTTGGCCCCCATAGTCCCATAACCTCTTTCCTTCTATTTGGCCCCCATAGTCCCATAACCCCTTTCCTTCTATTTGGCCCCCATAGTCCCATAACCTCTTTCCTTCTATTTCGCCCCCCTAATCCCCTAACCTCTCTCCTTCCATTTGGCCCCCATAGTCCCATAACCCCTTTCCTTCTATTTGGCCCCCATAGTCCCATAACCTCTTTCCTTCTATTTGGCCCCCATAGTCCCATAACCTCTTTCCTTCTATTTGGCCCCCATAGTCCCATAACCCCTTTCCTTCTATTTGGCCCCCATAGTCCCATAACCCCTTTCCTTCTATTTGGCCCCCATAGTCCCATAACCTCTTTCCTTCTATTTGGCCCCCATAGTCCCATAACCCCTTCCTTCTATTTGGCCCCCATAGTCCCATAACCCCTTTCTTTCTATTTGGCCCCCATAGTCCCATAACCCCTTTCCTTCTATTTGGCCCCCATAGTCCCATAACCCCTTTCCTTCTATTTGGCCCCCATAGTCCCATAACCCCTTTCTTTCTATTTGGCCCCCATAGTCCCATAACCCCTTTCCTTCTATTTGGCCCCCATAGTCCCATAACCCCTTTCTTTCTATTTGGCCCCCATAGTCCCATAACCCCTTTCCTTCTATTTGGCCCCCATAGTCCCATAACCCCTTTCCTTCTATTTGGCCCCCATAGTCCCATAACCCCTTTCCTTCTATTTGGCCCCCATAGTCCCATAACACCTTTCCTTCTATTTGGCCCCCATAGTCCCATAACACCTTTCCTTCTATTTCGCCCCCATACACCCATAACCCCTTTCTTCCTATTTGGCCCCCATAGTCCCATAACACCTTTCCTTCTATTTGGCCCCCATAGTCCCATAACACCTTTCCTTCTATTTGGCCCCCATAGTCCCATAACACCTTTCCTTCTATTTGGCCCCATAGTCCCATAACCTCTTTCCTTCTATTTGGCCCCATAGTCCCATAACCCCTTTCCTTCTATTTGGCCCCCATAGTCCCATAACCCTTTCTTTATATTTGGCCCCCATAGTCCCATAACACCTTTCCTTCTATTTGGCCCCCATAGTCCCATAACCCCTTTCCTTCTATTTGGCCCCCATAGTCCCATAACCCCTTTCTTTCTATTTGGCTCCCCCATTCCCATAACCCCTTTCCTTCTATTTGGCCCCCATAGTCCCATAACCCCTTTCTTTCTATTTGGCCCCCATAGTCCCATAACCCCTTTCCTTCTATTTGGCCCCCATAGTCCCATAACCCCTTTCTTTCTATTTGGGCCCCCATAGTCCCATAACACCTTTCCTTCTATTTGGCCCCCATAGTCCCATAACCCCTTTCCTTCTATTTGGCCCCCATAGTCCCATAACCCCTTTCCTTCTATTTGGCCCCCATAGTCCCATAACCCCTTTCCTTCTATTTGGCCCCCATAGTCCCATAACCCCTTTCCTTCTATTTGGCCCCCATAGTCCCATAACCCCTTTCCTTCTATTTGGCCCCCATAGTCCCATAACACCTTTCTTTCTATTTTATTACCGGTAACTTCATGTTTGGTATCGTTGTGGTACTCGGATCTCTCTCTATCTGTCTGTCTGTCTGTATGTATGTTTGTTTGTCCATCTATCTATTTATATTAATCTATATATCTATCTATCTATCTATCTATCTGTCTATCTATCTACCTATATATTTATTTAACTAACGAACTATCTCTATATATCCCACACACAGAAACACACACATACAAACTACCAAATATACACACGCCGAAATGCTACACCCACATGCGCGCGCGCGCGTTCACAATCCACATACATGTTCACAATCCACACGCACGTTCACAATCCACACACACACACACACACACACACACACACACACACACACACACACACACACACACACACACACCTCTAACTCTCTAGTCACGAGCAAGGAGGAAAAAATCAGAAACCTACTGTGAGGAAGCTGACGGTCATTGAGAGAGAGGACAAAAAGAGAAAGATAGAGAGGGATGACGATAGAGAGGAGAGGAGAGGTTTAGATAGTTGTATGAGGGAGAGGGAGAGAGAAAGATAGAGAGGGATGACGATAGAGAGGAGAGGAGAGGTTTAGATAGTTGTATGAGGGAGAGGGAGAGAGAAAGATAGAGAGGGATGACGATAGAGAGGAGAGGAGAGGTTTATATAGTTGTATGAGGGAGAGGGAGAGAGAAAGAGAGTGGGTGTGAGTGGGTGAAAATGATCGTACATTTTAGTTTGCTTTCATATGACAGATAGATGTATGAGAGAGAGAGAGTGAGTGAGTGAGAGTGTGAATATTAAAGTACATTTTAGTTTGCTTTCATATGACAGATAGATGTATGAGAGAGAGAGAGAGAGTGAGTGTGAATATTAAAGTACATTTTAGTTTGCTTTCAGATGACCTCCCTAGAATGTGTACTAGGAAAGCTTTTGGACTTTTGGCTATGAAAGGGCCTGTCTAAGTGTAATGGAATATTTTAACATATATATTATAATATACAAAATCGATTAAATCGAAAAAGATTCCATAGAGTTGAAATGCGGGGACGAAGACCTACTTGCGTTGTCCAAGACCACGATAATGGGTCATGGAACAGGATTTATCATCATTAAGAGAGCCCACCTCGCTTGTTTTCTCTTTCTCTCTTTCTCATTGGTTTGTATCCATTCGGCCCCATTCAGCCTACTGTTTTAAGGCGTTTACCCCTATCCAGGTGTCAATATTATATATTTTTGTTTTGACAGCAAGCTAAATTTGTACATTTTTCGAGAGAAAAATTTCTCCGGCGAAGCCGGATTTCTTCATTCAATGCTGGCTCACTATCGCTCGCCAGGAAGAAATCGACACCTGGATGGGGGTAAACGTCTTAAAACAGTTGGCTGAATGGGGCCGAATGGATACAAGCCAGAAAAGGAGAGAAAAGGAGAGAAAGATAAAAAACAAAAAAGTGACCCCCCTTAACACAATCCTTGGAAGTGGATTTTTTACGCGCATTTAGTATAGGCCCCTATATATATTGTTTTTTTCTTTGGCTCATTGCAACTCCCTGTATGCTCTCAGGACAATGACTTCCTTTTAGAGACTAGGGATACTGTATTAGTCATATGTTAAGGGGTTATATAAAATATGACATTTGTTCACCGACGCCATCCAAGATCAACAGGTAGAAGCAGTATGTTAAATGCCATTGATGGACTTTGGCAGATTGTTTACATGGTCCGTGCTGGCCCATCTCTAGCCATCAGTCAATCCAAATGTGTCGGACATTCGGTTGTTGTTAAGGCGCCTATTGTGACTGAGTACACACATGTTGAGCCTTGTGTATGAATAATATTGGCCTATATCACTTGGGGGGAGAGAGAAAGAGTGTGGGTGATTGTGGGTGTGAGAGAGAGAGAGAGAGAGAGAGAGAGAGAGAGAGAGAGAGAGATAATCGCGTGAGAGTTTAGCTGAAAGGCAGTTACCTGCATAATCGGATACTTTATAATATGGCACGAGAGAGAGAGAGAGAGAGAGAGAGAGAGAGTCTGTAGTCGTGTGAGAGTAAAGCCGGTATCACACGAGCGCTTTTTCCCTCAAACATAATCCTTAACACTGATCTGGCAGCTTAGGAGGTCAACATATATATTATCTATGTCACCTAAATTCATCTATCATCAGTCTAGTTTCCGATAGCAGTGCAAAATATTCTAGAAATGTTGCCAGCAAAATGTTGATCATCGAATGTTGACTATAATTATAAGCTCTCGTGTGATACCGGCTTAAGGCTTGGAGGCAGTTACGTTAAGGGAGCCCACCTCGCTTTTTTTCTCTTCTCTCGCTCTCTCTTTGGCTTGTATCCATTCGGCCCCATTCAGCCTACTGTTTTAAGACTTGTACCCCCATCCAGGTGTCAATATTTTCCTGGCGAGCGGTAGCGAGCCAGCATATATATATTTGTGTTTTGACAGCAAGCTAAATTTGTAAATTTTTCGATAGAAAAATGTTACCGGCGAAGCCGGATTTCTCCATGCAATGCTGGCTCGCTATCGCTCGCCAGGAAGAAATTGACACCTGGATGCGGATAATTAAACGTCTTAAAACAGTTGGCTGAATGGGGCGGAATGGATACAAGCCATAGAAAGAGAAAATGAGAGAAAGAGAACAAAAAGCAGGTGACCCCCCTTAAAATGAGATATTGCACAATGCAAGACCATAATAATAATAATAATAATACCCAAAGAGAGAGTTGGGAGGGGGGGGGGGGGGTTGAGAAGGGGGGAGGACTATTAGAAAATTACGACAAACTAAAATAAAAGATTAAAATTGTTGATACTACCCCTAATGCTTTTATGAAAACAGAAAATATCATGTAGGACTTAATTCACGTAAAGTTTTTTTTTTTTTTTTTTTCCACCAACCAACTTCACCTCTAAAGTCAATTAATGAAATGAACAAATACACGTGGCACTCCATGATCGACAAAATTAATATTAAAATCAATTCTTCGGAAAATATGGCGACTTTAATTATAATTTTTAGTTTCCCGCAGACAATTCTCTTCAAGTTTGGGATAATCTGTATATATATAATCACGAATAGACCTTTTAAGATTCCTGTCTTCGAAATATCCTTCTAAATGTTCCGATGGTTGGTGGAATAAACGGATAGAAAGAGTTTACAATATTTAACGAATTAACTTCACATCGAAACTCAATTAATGGGGGAAAAAAAAGGAAACCTATCTAAAACGGGCCCGTGGCACACGAGTCATGTTTGCAGAAGGTTTGTTTAGGAATCTGTATCCGATAGGAAATATCACTATTTGTAGGTCTGTTTTTGTTCTTGTTACACGTTACATGTAGACCATTTAAGGGCAGGTGGGCGTATTTATTTGCTTATTGTATCATGATATTATTGTTTAGTTTTCTTGCTAGACCTCCATCAGCCTGTAAACACCCACCCTAGACTCCCCTTCAAGATAAAGTTGTAAATTTTTCGGTAGAAAAATTTCCCGGCCAAAGGCCGGTTACTCTTAAAATTACAGGCTCGCTATCGCTCGCCAGGAAAAAATCGACACCTGAATGGCACGTAAAGTCTTAAAATCGCCAAACTGGTAGGCCGAACGTCTTAAAATAAAATAAATAACAATGGGGCTGAACACGAGGGAGAAGGGGGCCAGAAAAACCATCCCCCCCCCCCTTCCTTCAGACTACAAGCTATAATATTGAACACTGCGTCATATGGAGGCGGAAGTCACGGGACACTTGTTGCTGTCAAATGTAGGCTCGCATTTTGTGACGCCAATATACATCCGCCGTTGACAGTGCTCGTGTGACACCGGAAGTAGTGAGGGTAATAGACGATACTTAAGGGGAGATGTCCACTTGAGGGATTTTTTTTTCTTGACTCCTTTCTCCCTCATGTTTAGCCCCATTGTTTTTTTCTAATTTTAAGACGTTCGCCCCATTATTTTGAATATTTTAAGAACTTTCGACCCATTTCTGTCAATTTTAAGACCTTTCGTGCCATTTAGGTGTCGATTTGATCCTGGCGAGCGATAGCGAGCCTGTAATATAAGAGGAACCGGCTTTCAGCCGGGACATTTTTCTACCGAAAAATGTACAAATTTATCTTGAAAGAGGGTCAAGGGGGTGAAATTTTAAGATTGCTGGAGGAGTAGGAAACAAACTAAAAACCTCCCCTTAATTTGACCCAATACCACATCATTATCCAGTGAGATATAATTTTGTTTTTTCCCCAGAATAAACAACATAATAGCTAATACTAGACACTCGTGTATCCTCGGTATTCAAAATGTCCTAACATTACAGGCTCGGTATCGCTCGCCAGGATAAAATCGACATCTAAATGGCACAAAAGGGCTTAAAATCGCCAAACTAATGGAGCGATCGTCTTAAAATCTTAAAACTAATGCATGACAGTGAATGAGTCCAAAAAACAAAACAAAAACACTTCCGGGCTCTTAATAATCTAGGCCTATATCTGTAACAATGCTCTTGCTTGTGATCTTGGACATATGTAGTCCGTGTATTATTCTAGTTATACAGTGGTGATGCCATATGTGACTTGGAAATATGTAGTCCGTGTATTATCCTAGTTATACAGTGCTGATGCCATATGTGACTTGGAAATATGTAGTCCATGTATTATCCTAGTTATACAGTGGTGATGCCATATGTGACTTGGACATAAATTATGTAGTCCGTGTATTATCCTAGTTATACAGTGCTGATGCCATATGTGACTTGGACATAAATTATGTAGTCTGTGTATTATCCTAGTTATACAGTGGTGATGCAATATGTGACGTGTGATCTTTTCGGGACAGTATAATTATATATTGTTATCAAAGTCCATCATCTCGTGGTATCAATAAATACGTGAGGTGAGAAAATATGAAATTGCTACCTCCCTTGACAGATCTTCATTAGCATTAAGCCCACCTCGCTTTTGTTCTCTTTCTCTCCCTCTCTCTTTGGCTTGTATCCATTCGGCCCCATTCAGCCTACTGTTTTAAGACGTTTACCCCCATCCCTCTTCCTATGACTTAAATTGCTTCAAACTCCGTTTGTCCAGGCATTTTGGCTCGAACGTCCCTTGATTTTGGCCCTGTCACTCTTTCAACTATGGGGGAGGCACTCGCTATAGGCAGTTATGCCTTTTGCCTCCCTCAATCACATAGAACAAACAAAAAATCCAGGTGTCAATATTTTCCTGGCGAGCGGTAGCGAGCCAGCATATATATATTTTGTTTTTGACAGCAAGCTAAATTTGTACATTTTTCGATAGAAAAATTTCTCCGGCGAAGCCGGATTTCTCAATACAAAGCTGGTTTGCTATCGCTCGCCAGGAAGAAATCGACACCTGGATGGGTATAATCGTCTTAAAACAGTTAGCTGACTGGGGCCGCATGGCTACAAGCCAGGGAAAGAGAGAAAATGAGAGAAAGATAAAAAATAAAAAAAACCGATGACCCCCCTTAACTCGCACACGATCCATAGGTAAACATCTTAATTTGTGGGGAGGGGCTTATTAGACTTGGAAGATGTTTCGCCCCTTCGGTACCGGCTACGTCTTTTTCATTATAGCCTACCTATATTAAGACGATTGAGTGCAGTTTAAAAAGGATCTATGGTAGTAAAAGGCGTTAAGTGAGATAGTTCGAAGCCTATAATTGCTGTAGGGCCTTTTTCTACTGAGTACAATCGTCTCAATGTAGCCAGCATATAGTTAAAAGAAGTTCGAATCCTATAATTGCTGTAGGTCCTTTTTATACTGAATAAAATTGTCTAAAAGTAGCCAGCATACAGTTAAAAGAACGGCACCGGTACTGAAGGAGTTAAGCCCCGGAGTCACACGAGCCGTTTTTAGAGCAATGTTTACGGGCAATTGTGGTCTGGCATTATCAAAACTTACACTTTATCAGAATTCAACCACCTAACCTACTCTACCTTTAGTCTAGTTACCGATACCAGTGCACAAAAGTCCCTAAATGAAACGGAAAATATAAAAACTTGCTCATGGAAAATTGACGGAAAAATCGTCCGTGTGACAGCGGCTTTAACGAGGACTTACTAAATACGTAACCGATTTTACATAAGTCAATTTTAAGATCTTTCGTGCCATTTAGGTGTCGATTATTTCCTGGCGAGCGATACCGAGGCTGTAATTTTAAGAGGAACCGGCCATCGGCCGGGAAATTTTTCTACCGAAAAATTACAAATTTATCTTGAAGGGGAGTTTAGGGGGTGTTTTTCTAAGCTTGATGGAGGTCTAGGGAGGAAACTAAAAAAATACATGAATACATGAATTAATAGACCCAACAAACGGTCTTCCTCCCCTTAATACGGTATCATCATTTATTTAGATGTTTAGCTGTAAAGAAACGCATGCTGCAGTTCATTTTGTGGCAAATTCAAAACAAAATTATAATTGAATAGTATTGCAATATTTGCTAACCCATTAACCACGATATATTTTTCCTAAGCTGAATCAATTCATCTTTTGATATGCTAGGTAGAATATGCAAAACAATAATTGTTACGAAACAGTAACTCGAGCATTTTGTCTCATTGGTTAAGGGGAGGTTTTTAGTTGGTTCCCTAGACCTCCATCAAGCTTAAAATTACACCCCCTTGAGTCCCTTTCAAGATAAATTTGTACATTTTTCGGTAGAAAAATGTCCCGGCCGAAGGCCGGTTCCTCTTAAATTACAGGCTCGCTATCGCTCGCCAGGATAAAATTGACACCTGAATGGTACGAAAGGTCTTAATATGGGGTGAAAGTTCTTAAAATCCCTAAACTAATGGGGCAAACGTTTTATAATATCGAAAGCAATGGGGCTAAACATGAGGGAAAAAGGGGTCAAACAAAAATCCCTCGAGTGGAGATCTCCCCTTAAGAGGAGTCCTTCCTAATCTATAATATTAATAATAATAATAATAATAATAATAATAATAATGAAAATGATAACAACAATAATGATAATAATACAAATAATGATGAAAACTAAAGTGAATGCGTGACCCCAGACAATTATGAGTTCATAATAGTTAAGAGATATAGTTCCTAGACTGGGTAACTTTATTATGAGTTCATATGTTAAGAGATATAGTGCCTAGACTGGGTAACTTTATTTTGAGTTCATATGTTAAGAGATATAGTTCCTAGACTGGGTAACTTTATTTTGAGTTCATATGTTAAGAGATATAGTTCCTAGACTGGGTAACTTTATTATGAGTTCATATGTTAAGAGATATAGTTCCTAGACTGGGTAACTTTATTTTGAGTTCATATGTTAAGAGATATAGTTCCTAGACTGGGTAACTTTATTAAGGGGGTAGTGCTTGGTTTTTGGTCTATATATTTATTTATTAATTTATTTTTTAGTTCGCTAGACCTTCATCGAGTTTAGAAGAACACCCCCTAGATCCTCTTTCAAGACAAATTTGTACATTTTTCGGTAGAAAAAAATTCCGGCCGAAGGCCGGTTTCTTTTAAAATTAGAGGCTTGCTATCGCTCGCCAGGAAAAAATCGACACCTAAAGTGCACGAAAGGTCTAAATATTGACAACAAAAGTGAGTCGAAAGGTCTCAAAATCGCTAAACTAACCGAACGAACGTCGTGTAAAACCTCAAAACTAATATGCTAAACATGAGGGAGACGGGGACCCAGAAAAAGCGAGTACTACCCCCTTAAGTATAGACTAAAGATTTATGCCACTGATTCGCCGAAACTGTTGAGTGGAAGTGGGAAGAGACGGTGGACTAAGAGAAAGCGTGCAAGGACATCAAGACGGATCTGGTGTGTACAGTGTCAGGGAGAGAGAGGGAGGGAGAGATTTACATATATTTACATAGATACACTGGCCACACAGACCTTACGATCCGAACGAGGTGGTCAGGACTTAATTCTAGTAGAGATGGCACATCCGATAGCAAAGGAAAGTTGAAGGAAAGGATAGAAAATAGAGAGAGAGAGAGAGAGAGATAATATTTGTGGAGGTTTAAACTTGTGTACAACGTGAATCATCGTGAGATTTTATTAACTTGTTTTATTGTACATATTACAGTACAATTCATGTACCGGCAAAATTTTTTTTTTTTGGGGGGGGCATTTATCTTGTGAGGATTTTTTTTATTTTTTTTTCTATGTCAAACTGTCTGCATATCCAGTGTGTTTGTTTGTGCATGTGTTATTACTTTATTTATTTATTGCTGCGAAAGGATACTGAATACGAGATAATGTGTGCTGGGGAAGGGGTCACAGGTGTTACCGTTTGACCCGCATCCTGGGGTCACTCTGGGTACAAATAATTGGTTTTAATGTCTGGGGGGGTAAGATATATCGACAGAGAGAGAGAGAGAGAGAGTCACCTAATATTGCCTAACCCTTGCATTTAGTTGACGACCAATTGTATAGTACCTACCTTTGTTATTTATTGATTGATTTATTTTGATTTCTGCATTGTAAGCGGTTTTTTTTCTTGTTTCGTTTTTTTTTTTTTTTTTTCCTTCAGATTACAACGGCTGATTAATTCGTATAATTTCCTTTTCATTCAAAAAATCAAATATCACTACCAATATGCAATTAGAAAGTGAATTATAATAGGTACTTTAAAGGGAGGTTTTTAGTGTGTTTCCTAGACTTCCATCAAGCTTGAAATTACACCCCCATGACCCCCTTTCAAGATAAATTTGTACATTTTTGGGTAGAAAAATGTCTCGGCCGACGGCCGGTTCCTCTTAAATTACAGGCTCGCTATCGCTCTTCAGGAAAAAATCGACACCTAAATGGGACGAAAGGTCTTAAAAGTGACATAAATGGGGTGAAAGTTCTTAAAATCGTCAAAATAATGGGGCGAACGTCTAAAAATCTCAAAAGCAATGGGGCTAAACAGGAGGGAGAAAGGGATAAAGAAAAAGATCCCTCAAGTGGAAATCTCCCCTTAATGACTACTTAAATGCCAATATTTGTTATAATAATATATCTCGTTAGGTTGGGTTAGGATAAAGTTATTGTAGCATAGATTTGCTTGGGATTATAATGAATACAGTTATTTCAGAAAGACTACAACAGGTGAATGCAGTCTATATAGGGCAACATACAATCTCAGTTCTCCACTTTATCTTCCTCTCTCCAAAAAACATATCTCCAATTACTCCACGCATCATCATCAGTCCTGAAATATTTGTATATATGCAACTTAACCCTTTCAGACTCATATGACGCAGAGGTTGCCAGATTAGAAATAAGAAATAGAGTTCTCTCACTCTTATAATATTACCTCTCCAAATTTAGTTTTCTGCCCACAGCTAACTCAAAGACAACTGCAGCGGTTGAAGTAACTAAACTAAAGGTTTCTAAATACCCCTGATGGTAACAAAAGCTTTAAAGTATCCCTAATAGGCTCAAAATCGCGTCATATGTCGGAGAGGGTTAACATTTGCACTTTGACTGTGATAAACCAACTTTTAGCGACATTCAGCTGATCCTCTGTATTATGGTATATACTCGCAAACGCTTAAGGGGGGTGACCTGTTTTTGTTCTGTCCTTTTCTATCTTTCTCTGGCTTGTATCCATTTGGCTCCATTCAGCATACTGTTTTAAGACGTTTATCCCCATCCAAGTGTAATTTTTTTACTGGTGAGCGGTAGCGATCCAGCATGTTTTATATTTTTGTTTGACAGCAGGCTAAATTTGTAAATTTTTCGGTAGAAAAATTTCTCCGGCGAAGCCGGATTTCTTCATATAATGCTGGCTCGCTATCGCTCGCCAGGAAGAAATCGACACCTAGATGGGGATAAACGTCTTAAAATAGTTGGCTGAATGGGGGCGAATGGATACAAGCCAGAGAAAGAAAGAAAAGGACAGAAATAGCAAAAAGCAGGTCACCCCCTTAAAAGCCATTATCTTTACAACACTACAGTTGTTGTTGTTGTTGTTGTTGTTGTTGTTCCCCAAGCTGCCTGGCCGAACAGCTCCAAGGCCCCGAACAAGGCCAAGGCCATAACCGAGCGCCCCCACAGAACCCTCCCTGCCGACCACAATAAAGCCTGGGTGACCGAAGCCACTACATGGCGGGGAGCTGAGGAGGGTGCGGAAATGCCCGGTAAACCAAAGCCCCACCCAGGGCCCTGTGTCCCTCAGCAATTATGAAGAGAAAGTTGAGGGGCAAGGGAAAAATGTGACGCTTTGGCTTCCAATCTTGGTAGATTGGGAGGTCAATCCACGATTGAGACGCCGTCACTTGAGATCTAGAAAATATATAAGTAAAAGGAACAGTCAGAGTAAGCTATGGGTATGGCAGAGATTGCTCAGTTCTCACTCTGATAGACCAGCCCATCACCACATGACTAGAACCCAATCCTCTCAGCATCAGCTAGGAAAGGCCCTAGAAAGCCGCCTTTGGCGGGGGGATAGCTCCCCTATTTCAACCCTTTTCGGGGTTGGGCACCCGCCACAACACTACAGTTATGCACTATACTCCGTTTCAATTCATCTGGCGGTAAACTGTATTATTATATTATTATTATTACTGTATTATCTATATTATTATCATCATTATTGCTCTCCCTCATGTGGGGGGAGCTGCGCGTAGGGGTGGACATAGAATGACGTGGGCTCGGGTACTCCGGTCCGATCTCAAAATAAAGAACTTGACAACAGAGGCAGCGAGAGCGAGCCTATAATTTTAAGACGAACCGGCCTTTGGCAGAATCCCTGAACAACTAATGTCTCGATAACTAACGGAATAATAAGAAACTACTATGTCTCTGCATCAAACTACTATGTCTCTGCATCATATTAAGACCAAGTTTATATAATTAGCACCGTATTTTACATTACCTAGATTAAGGGAAGGTTTTTAGTTTGGTCCCTAGATATCCATCAAGCTTAAGATTACACCCCCTTGAGCCCCTTTCAAGATAAATTTGTACATTTTTCGGTAGAAAAATGTCCCGGCTGAAAGCCGGTTCCTCTTAAATTACAGGCTCGCTATCGCTCGCCAGGATAAAATCGACACCTAAATGGCACGAAAGGTCTTAAAATTGACAGAAATGGGTTGAAAGTTCTTAAAATCGTCAAAATAATGGGGCGATAGTCTTAAAATTAGAAAAACAATGGGGCTACACATGAGGGAGAAACGAGTCAAGAAAAAAATCCCTCAAGTGGATATCTCCCCTTAAGTCGCCACGCATAATTATGTCCCACAAGTTGAATCATTAGATATATACTGTAGCTACTACTACTACTACTACTACTACTACTACTACTACTACTACTATAATAATAATAATTATCATATTAATAATCATAATAATAATCATAATAATAATCATAATAATAATCATAATAAATATAATAATAATAATAATAATAATAATAATAATGAATAATGATACACATAATGTTAAGCTTCAGCTCTGGTGGTGTAGCCTGGATCAAGAAGGGGTTGCCTTGCCTTGACTAAGGGCTGAGAAGACCTACCACTGATTTGATGATTATTTATGTCTTTTTGTAAAGGCTTCGTCATGGTATTTTCTTTGCCTACTCTCTATATTAGGACCAGGAGATAACAGTAGATGGACAGAGTGCTTGTGTGTGTTAGCATATAAAGTGCCTGGTGGTGGAACAAGCTGACTGTAAGAGTGATGGACTGACAGAGTAATGCACATACATACAGGAATTATCGGACAGCAGATATATATATACCGGTATATATATATATATATATATATATATATATATATATATATATATATATATATATATATATATATATATTATTATTATATTGCAAATATAGTTTATGTGCGTACATGTGCAAATTATTATCCTCCACAATTGGATTGGTATCAAGGAACAAGAATATATTGCCTGGCTTCATTGCCACTACATCATAGCTTAATATAACTGACCAATATTAAACTTTGCAGAATCAGGGGCATTGCTATCATGAAATTGATTGACTGTATATCAGAGCTCGGATAATTATCATCAAAGGTTGTTTGGGACCTTTGCCTGGATAACATAAATATTGACTGTCTTGTTTGTTAATTTAGTATTAAATCATAGCCCCCTCCCACTATGATGGACTTACTTATATATAACCTTTCTGAGAACCAATATAGTTAAGGGGGGTCACCGGCTTTTTGTTCTCTCCTTTTCTCTCTTTCTCTGGCTTGTATCCATTGGGCCCCATTCAGCCAACTGTTTTAAGACGTTTATCCCCATCCAGGTGTCGATTTCTTATCACTCGCCAGAAATCCGGTTTCGCCGGAGACATTTTTTCTATCAACAAATTTACAAATTTAACTTGCTGTCAAAACAAAAAAAATATACAGGTATATGCTGGCTCGCTCCCGCTCGCTTGGAAAATATTGACACCTGGATGGGGGTAAACGTCTTAAAACAGTAAGCTGAATGGGGCCGAATGGATACAAGTCAAAGAGAGGGAGAGAAAGAGAAAACAAAAGGCGAGGTGGGCTCCCTTAATGTGAATCAGTCTTCCAAGCGCAAATCAACATGTGCTGTATGTGGGTGAGTCAGGGGGCTACACGGTGTATGTGGGTGAGTCAAGGGGCTACACGGTGTATGTGGGTGAGTCAAGGGGCTACACGGTGTATGTGGGTGAGTCAAGGGGCTACACGGTGTATGTGGGTGAGTCAAGGGGCTACACGGTGTATGTGGGTGAGTCAAGGGGCTACACGGTGTATGTGGGTGAGTCAAGGGGCTACACGGTGTATGTGGGTGAGTCAAGGGGCTACACGGTGTATGTGGGTGAGTCAAGGGGCTACACGGTGTATGTGGGTGAGTCAAGGGGCTACACGGTGTATGTGGGTGAGTCAAGGGGCTACACGGTGTATGTGGGTGAGTCAAGGGGCTACACGGTGTATGTGGGTGAGTCAAGGGGTTACACGGTGTCTACACGGTGTATGTGGGTGAGTCAAGGGGCTACACGGTGTATGTGGGTGAGTCAAGGGGTTACACGGTGTATGTGGGTGAGTCGTTACACGGTGTATGTGGGTGAGTCAAGGGGTTACACGGTGTATGTGGGTGAGTCAAGGGGCTACACGGTGTATGTGGGTGAGTCAAGGGGCTACACGGTGTATGTGGGTGAGTCAAGGGGCTACACGGTGTATGTGGGTGAGTCAAGGGGCTACACGGTGTATGTGGGTGAGTCAAGGGACTACACGGTGTATGTGGGTGAGTCAAGGGGCTACACGGTGTATGTGGGTGAGTCAAGGGGCTACACGGGTGGCTAGAGGGAGGGTCAAAGGGGAAGTAATTATGGTCACACGATATACCCACATAGGTATCTTATAACACACACACACACACACACACACATGCACACACACGCACGCACGCATACATACATACACACACACACACACACACACATACATACACACACACACACACACACACACACACACACACACACACACACACATGCATACAATACATACATACACACACACACACACACACACACACACACACACACACACACACACACACACACACACACACTGTATAGTAACTCTCTCACTCACTCGTGTTATCATGTACAATATTGTATGTATTGTGAGTGCGTTTTTACATAACTTAATTTTTGCTGTCTCTCTTTGAACATGAAGTAAAAATGTTCAAGGTTACTGTGTACTCAATGTGTAAATCTTAAAGGGTGGGATATCACACTTGACAATAATGAAATAGCCTACATACTGTATGCACGACACACTGCATACTTACCCTAGTTCTTGAAAAGCTGTTATGGTATTCAGTGAGAGAACACAGAGACAATTATATTTTGCCCACACCTAATTAGCCTTATTAATCCAATATAATCCAACATAACATATCATATTATAACTTTTGACTAGCCTAACCTAAACGAGCTAATTGTGCGGACTAAGCAACATGAGTTTTGTGAACAATTACAAGTGGGTGAAAGAAACAGTTGAACATTAAATAACCTTTTAGTAGGCTCTAGTCTGGTTGTTTGTTAGCTGACGGTAAGACGCTATGTTCCCATCATGGTAACTCGTCTATTATGAAGAATTTTCTAGCGAATTATGTTGTTAGTATGAAACCAAAATGTAGTCTCAGTATGATGCAACGACATACCGGTGGTACTCTCATATAAGTCCGTTGGGTATCGATAAATCAACTGTACCCTATTCCTAGTACGTAGGACAAAACTCTTGAACATTAACCTCTATAACTCACAAGCGACTAGAGTAATCGAGCTAATAATACCTCTAATATTTGGGGAAGGTTAGCCAGGGAACAGGTGTGGAAATTAGAAGCCCATTTGCTCTGACCCTTTATGAGTTAAGGGGAGATCTCCACTTGAGGGATTTTTTTCTTGACCCCTCTCTCCCTCATGTTTAGCCCCATTACTTTTGATATTATAAAACGTTCGCCCCATTACTTTAGCGATTTTAAGAACTTTCACCCCATATTAAGACCTTTCGTGCCATTCAGGTGTCGATTTTATCCTGGCGAGCGATAGCGAGCCTGTAATTTAAGAGGAACCGGCCTTAGGCCGGGAAATTTTTCTACCGAAAAATGTACAAATTTATCTTGAAAGGGACTCAAGGGGGTATAATTTAAAGCTTGATGGACGTCTAGGGAAGAAAGTAAATACCTCCCCTTAAAGAGGTTAGACTTGACGATATCTAGACTACCTCTTTGGAACGGGGTATATATATTAAACGATTACGTTTCCTGCCAGGTGAACACAGTAGACTGTGGTGTGAATGTTTTGATCTAATTGTAATTATTATGATTATTATTATTATTGGTAGTACTGTATTTGTTATTATCCCTATGTATATGATATACTGTATCTATACTGTATATATAATATTGTTTTTATTTTCTTAAGAAGTTTATTTTATAGATTACATATTATATTTATGTATATTTATTATATTTTTGGTATTCAATGGACATGAATCCATACTCCGCAGGTCATACAGAGACAGGGATCAGATACAAGAGATCAATGTTGGGTCACGTGAGAGGAGGAGATGCCGGGAGTGATATCAGGGGTCATTGGTCAAAAGGTCGAGTCATAGTTTGGGGCAGGCGTTGGTGAGGCTGCAGAAGAAGTATTTATGTATAGGACAGGTGTTGCTATTCCCATATGGAACACAGACTGAAGGAGGTATCACGTGAGAAGTTTTATTGTCAACTTTCGATGGCCTATTTTTTTCGACAGCATTTGTGGAATCTTTTGCATTGATAACTGAATTTAAGAGGAATTGATTTTGGTGACAACAAGTTGGCAGACTGTCTGCAGTTGTTCGTGCCCACGCCATGGAATTTAGGTTGAAGATCCCGGATGGTATGGAGGCAACTCAACCCAGGAAGTGGTATAGGACGTGTCCGGTTGGCCTTCCAAGCAATACATAGACGAACGAAGTGACCCCATGATCGCTTTGCTTGTTTTTTTGCTAGCTCTTGCTCATTTGGCTCGCTACATAAGTGTTAGTTGCACATCATATCCCAGGTACCGTCGTCCACCTGGGTTATTTCACGAGCCATTGCTTGCTTGTCTAGTGACTTGTTGCTCGCTCGGCCCATTTGGCAGGAGCTAGCCTAGTAACATATGTCAGGTCCCATCTGTCTCCGATGCCTATTAGAAGCGAGCTGAGCTAGCACAACCGAGTGATGCAAGTCCATTACACATCTGTTAGCCGCACTACAACACAGGCTGGTTCCTGTCAGCCTAGAGGCTGCATAGTGCAAAATATTCGCTACTGTGTATGCCTTGGTAAAGAGGCGAGCAAAGCCAGCTATTGTTCGTGTTACTTGCCCGGTTTGTGGGGGCCCCTTCCCAGGTTTAAGACTAAGCCTTTTTAAGTGGAAGCAGGTCTAAATTTCCACACTCGAATATGAAAGCAAGCTGAACTGACAGACCAAATTAGTCACAAACCCCTTGCTTATGAAACGTTTTTTTATTTATAGTTTAAAGGTACCAACTGAGTCGTGTCCACATGGAGAGTGCAATGATGTAACCATTATAAATCCTGAAGGTCTCCAAGAGGACAGTCACTCAGTTCAAGACCTTAGATCAGCCAGGCTATGGTTGTTAAGCAGGAAGCTCTATAGGCAAACACAGTCCTCCATCTCCTTAAAAGATACAATAATAGCTTGCAACTTTTGAAACACATGCAGCGTCTTAAATTGGGCGTGATTTAATGCTAACCAGAATAAAATAAAAATGGCATTTCCGTACTGAAAGGTTTAAACACTCTTGTCATCAAATTGGAGGTGTGGATATTGTACTACCATCCTGAAACACTATGTCAGCGTGAAAGACTACTACAGTACAGGTATATACTGTATTCTACTCCAATATGTCAGCGTGAAAGACTACTACAGTCCAGGTGTATACTGTATTCTACTCCAATTCTACGACTGACGAAACTCTAACACAGTGGTCATGATGGAGGTTTGTGTAGTGTGAGTAAAGGTGTGAATCTTACCACCAGTCTGAAACAGTATGAAGTGAGCCTGAAATATTATACTATGATTGTGAACCTGACCTGCCCTCAGATGATCAGTGGTCTGCTCTCTCTCTCTCTCTCTCTCTCTCTCTCTCTCTCTCTCTCTCTTCTCTCTCTCTCTCTCTCTCTCTCTCTCTCTCTCTCTCTCTCTCTCTCTCTCTCTCTCTGTGTACTTGCGCGTATTTTGTGTGTCTATTTTGTTGGTGTACAGTATGTGTGTGTGTGACTGTTTATGTGTATTTGTATGTGTGAGTACGAAGTGTGCGTCCGTGTTTGTGTGTCTTATCCTTAATATTATAATGACACTTACACCACACTGAACCATGTTTTCTACCTCTTATGGCGCCTTATATAATGATACCGTGTTTAATGCTATGTAAGGCGATATCATTTGTTAAAGTTGCGCTCATACTACCTTACTCATTGTTTATTCCGCGCAATGTAATATTAACATGGAGAATATTATACGTGTTTAAGTTACATATTTGTTATAATAACTAATATAATGATGCACATGAAGTATATTTAGCTGATATGGTAATGCTATTATCATTAATGGATACGTAACGATGATACAGTATTTAAATTGTTCTCAGCAAAGCAAAATATGGTAATATATAATTTATCGCTACATAGGCTACTTAATCTTAAGACTAAGGTACCGACTTCTCCATTGATGACTGTTATTTTGTAAATTATTATAAAGATACTATATTTGCATACATACTAACTTTTGATGTGTCAGTAATATGTTGCTTCGAATTTGCCAATGCTAAATTATGCACCAAAATATGTAGGATCGATTTATGAAAGGAAAGGAGAGATGGAATCTGGTGTCAGTGGGTTTTCTATTTTAATTTTCATTCCACCCATTGTTTATATGTATTTCAAACTGTTCATCCATATTTTCAGCCAACGGCTGCAATTATCAATTCACCGATTATTATTATATTGCTATGTATTATTACACACACACACACACACACACACACACACACACACACACACACACACACACACACAGTCGCACAATTTCCCTTAACGTATGATGTACACTACCGTATTTAAATGCCATCCCTTTAAAAGATTCCCCATGCATTCTTGTACTGAAAAGACATATTTGCATAATAGCGAGACAGGCGGACATGCAGGCAGTGATAGCGGTGTTGGAGGGAGGGGGGGGGGGGGGGGGGGGGGGGGGGGGTGGGGGGGGGGGGGGGAGGTTGCTGGGGTGGTGTGGTGGTTGCTGTGGTGGTGTGTGGTGGTTGCTGTGGGTTATGCTGGTGTGTTGTCGTTTGTGTGGTGTTGCTTGGTGTGTGTAGGTGATTGTGATGATTTAGGTAACATATTATCGGTGGTGATCGTTTAGAATGATGATGATGATATTTATGTTGACAGTGAATGGTAGTGTGGTTGTGGTGTAGTCTGGTGTTTGTTGGTGATAATGGTGAAGGTGGTGGTGATGATTTAGACCATGTATTGACGGTGGTGATGGTGTTACTGTTGAGTGGTTGTTGTGGTGTTGTTGGGCCTGTGCGGGGATGGAAGTGATGGTGATGTACTGGTGGTGGTGAGAATGATGAGGGTAGTGGTGGTGATGGTGTAGGCCATGTATTGACGGTGGTAATGGTGTTTGTGATGATGGTGTTACTGTTGAGTGGTTGTTGTGGTGTTGTTAGGCCTGTGTGGGGATGGAAGTAATGGTGATGTACTGGTGGTGGTGAGAATGATGACGGTAGTGGTGGTGATGATTAAGGCCATGTATTGACGGTGGCGCTGGTGTTTATGATGATAGTGATGCTGTAGAGGTGTTGTTGGCTTTGCTGGTTTGAGGGTCATTGACAGCCTCCGTAAATTTAATAAACTCATTAAAATAGATTGATGTTAACCAAAAAATAAATACATAAATAAACAAGAAGACGTAATTCCAGTGACGAGCTTGTATCCATAGTCGTTGCAAGGAAATCAAAATACAAATTGCGATATCGTGGTGAATGTTAATGTTCCATGCTGCTGCGTGCTTTGCCTGTTTGTCTAGCCAGTTTGCGTGCTCAATGTACTTGCTGGAGGATTATTTGGGGCCTTCCTAAGCAGAATTAACTAAAGCCAATGGTATAAATACTGTGCATGCTGGAGGATCATTTGGGGCCTTCCTAATCATGAGTAACTGTATCAAATTGTATATTGTTAGCCAAAGTAAATTGATAAAAATCGGTATATTAGTTAAAAGGATATTTCCATAAAAATTGCAAGGGAAAATACAAAGACAATATATATATGCCGGCATCGTGTTGCGTGCGTTGCCTGTGTGCGTGGCCTGTTGTGCTTGCTGGGGAGTCACTTACAGCCTTCGTGATGTTAAGGGGAGATATCCACCTGGAGGATTTTTTTCTGGACCCCTTTCTCCCTCATGTTTAGCCCCATTGCTTTTGAGATTTTAAGACGCTCGCCCCATTAGTTTGGCGATTTTAAGAACTTTCACCCCATTTATGTCACTTTTAAGACCTCTCGTCCCATTTAGGTGTCGAGTTTTTCCTGGCGAGCGAAAGCGAGCCTGTAATTTAAGAAGAACCGGCCTTTGGCCGGGAAATTTTTCTACCGAAAAATGTACAAATTTATCTTGAAAGGGGGTCATGGGAGTGTAATTTCAAGCTTGGTGGAAGTCTAGGAAACACGCTAAAAACCTCCCCTTAATAAACTTAAGAAAACGGTTAAATACCTCCCCTTAATAAACGGTTAAATACTAGCCAGAATAAATTAAAATTACATCATATTAGTGGAAATGCTAAATCCATAAAAGCTGCAAAGAAAACACAATATAATAAAGTAAATACAAAAGGTGCCATCTTAGTGAACATGTGATATCCTTAGAAGTTGCAAAGATAATAATAAAGTCATGCTCGTAGTTGAAATGTGATATCCATAGAAGTTGCAAAGACAGAGTAATACAAAAGGCATGTTCGTAGTTAAAATGAGAGAGCCATAAAAGTTGCAAAGAAAGAGAGTAATATTAAAAGCCTGCTCGTAGAAAATATGAAAGAGCCATATAAGTTGCACAGAAAGAGCATAATTTAAATGGCATGCTCGTAGTTAACATGTGATATGGATAGAAGTTGCAAAGAATGAGTAATATTTTATAAACTACTCTGTCTTTGCCTGTTCGTAGTTGCCATAGAAGTTGCAAAGAAAGTATTATAAAAGGCATGCTCATAGTTATAAATGTGATATCCGTTTATGTTGCGTGCGTTGGTTGTGTGTGCTTGTGGCTTGCTTGCGTGCTGAGTGTGCTTGCCAGAGAGTCATTTGGGGCCTACATGTCTCTGGCTTAATGACTGCTTGCCTACACTAAAGCCTCATTACGGCGCGCACGACCAAACCTAACTGTATTAACGTGGCTTCCTATGGCTTGCTGCTTGCTGTGTTATATACTTATACTATATTCTTATTATTATTATTATTATTATTATTATTATTATTATTATTATTTATATTTATATTTTTTTATTTTTATTATTATTAATATTATTATTATTATTATTATTTATATTATTATTATTATTTATATTATTATTATTATTATTATTATTATTATTATTATTATTATTATTATATATTTCTTTCTATACTTCTCCATAAGATTTCTGAATATACAGTCTGTAGGTTAAGAGGATGTTCCTATAATTGCAGTAGCATGTCAATTATATGACAAACTGTATGCCACTTGTCATGCTGCAGGTGATTGTGAACTGCCTTCAAGAAAAACACAATATAGTGGTCATGCATGTTAGTTATATGTTAAGCTTGCATCATGACCTTCAGTTGCAAATATATTATCATGGTGCAATTAGTGTTAATCCAATTTGAACCGAGGGGGAGCCTTTTTTAGATCTCCCCTGTTCCGCTTCATTAGTTTGAAGATTTTAACATGTTTCACCCCATTATTTTGGCGATAATAAGACGCTTCACCCCATTCAGGTGTCGATTTTCTTCTGGCCAAGCGAAATCGAGACTGTATCTTAAAATAAATTTGCCTTCGGCCGGGACAATTTTTGATAGAAAGGTGTACAAATTCAGCCCTTAATGGGGTCTGGGTGGTCATTATATAATTTGAAGGAAGTCTGGGATGAAATATTTTGTTAGCTTAGAGGCAAAGCAACTATATTACTCGAAAATGGCCAGAACAATCAAAATCCTCAATAATAATAAAACAAAATATCATAATAACCCCCGACTCGTCGAACCATTGTTTAGGGCTGACTATATTATGATCACTATAATGAGTTGATAATTATATACAGCGGTAGTATTTTTTGTGAATAAGCAATATTACACATTTCTAGCTACATCAATTAAAAATGGCTAATATTCCCACATTCGTCTTCTTTCTATTAATATACATATAAGAATATTAAGGCGATGGCATACAACCAATAAGTAAAGGGAAAGTAAAAACAAGGAGTTTTCACATATTTGGTAAGTTTCATATATATATATATATATATATATATATATATATATATATATATATATATATATATATATATATTATATACTGTATATAAATATAGATAGATAGATAGACAATATATATACTATATCTATAATTAGTTTACTATCCTGTAAGAATTGGACAGAGCATAAACAGGTCTAACCACTGGGTCGTGGACGCATGGAAGGTATTATTATTGTTTATTATATGTACTTTCCTACTCCTATCTCCTGCCTAGACACACCTATTATCTTACCTCTGTGCCCTTCATACAGCCACCTTTCTCTATCCTTCCACACAGTAGCCAATACCATTAAGTATTCCGAACATGTCCTCCTGCCTGTTCGAGGATGTGAATTGTGGTTTAAAATCCATTAAATATATTTTGTCTTCTATCTACAGTATCTGTCTGCGCTGGCTAGCTAGCTATCTGCCCGTCTGACTGTCTGTCTATCTATGTATTTGTCTGTCAGTCTGTCACTCCTTCCACACATTATCTAATAACAGCAGGCATGCCGACCATATCCTTCTCTGAGCCTAGTGGATGTCTGTCAGCCGTAATGTATAATTTGTATATCATGAGAACTTAATATTATATATCCAGCTTTTGACACTAGCCGTCTTCTCAGCTCCGGATTGAGTGTTCAAGTCATGTGATGAGTGGCTTGAAATGAGACACAGCTGCTTGTATAGATATATCTAGCCGTCACTCAAACGGATCGGACACAAATTGCTGATATAGATAGGGTGTCTGTGAAAGCACCTCTCCCCCACCCCCCTTCCTCCCCCCTTTCTTCAAACACTCCTCTCTCTCTTTATATATCTATCTAAGTTAATTAAGTACCCATCGCATATATTTCGACTTAAATGTATACTAAGAATTTCTCGGTAAATATGTTCTTTTGCTATTGGCCTTTTTCCCCATCTAGTTCATGTTGTATGCCGACCCAAAAGTCTGTCGTAGTGATGGGTGGGGAAAGGGACTTCGGCTTTACTATCCTTGTCTTCCACTTAGTAGCAACAAGGGTTGTAGATTAAAGCCGGACTGCCTCGTAGATCTGTGCAATCTTTGAATATCACTTTCCACTCTCTCTCACTCTCACTCACTCACTCTCTCTCACACTCTCTCTCTCTCGCTCTCGCTCTCGCTCTCGCTCTCGCTCTCTCTCTCTCTCGCTCTCTCTCTCTCTCATATCCTGAGGGATGCCACATATGTAGTACTGCGAGCCTGCAGGATAACTGGACTGGTCTGTACAATCTAAAATCATAAGAACATACTTTAGCCAGTTCTTGACATCTAAGCTCAAGTTTAAGAAATTGTTAAATATTTTATCCCAATGGCTTTTGCATTTGATACCTCTCTCCCAACCCATACTGTATATTGCTAAGCGATTTTATGCAACTTAGTTATGACTGCTTTCAATCAGATTTTATATAACAAACTAGGAGCTGCGATATGTTCATATAAAATTATGTTAATGTTGCTAAAGTACATTAGCGAGATGTGTATATTTATAAAGTTGTGTTATATTTTTTCGTTTGGATCAATGAACATGTTTTATATTATTATTGATATAGTTTTATTTAACTGAGGAAATGACCTTGATCTTCACCAGGCATATTATTCGACTTTGGTGATTTTACTAGGACTAAAAGGATTGAATATGACAATTAAACCTATGACTGCAGGACATATATCTAAGGTTGAGTAAAGTTGCATGGAGGTTGCTGTATAAAGTAATAAAGTTACCTTGGAAAGTGTGAGTTTTCCCTGTGTTGAGTCTTCCATGATTTTTGGCTCAGCTTGCATGGAAACTTCAATGCCTGGGTAAGAAAGGATCTCCTTGGCATAGATTTATTTACAAACACACTGTTTATTTGTTTGCATCTCCCTGCATGTATTAATTAAATAATCTTAATGTATGCCTTATTATGTTTTAACGCACACACTCACACGTACATTATGGGAGCCCACCTCGCTTGTTTGTTTATCCTTCTCTCCCTCTCTCTTTGGCTTGTATCCATTCGGCCTACTGTTTTAAGACGTTTACCCCCATCCAGGTGTCAATATTTTCCTGGCGAGCGGTAGCGAGTCAGCATATATATATTTTTGTTTGGACAGCAAGCTAAATGTGTACATTTTTCGATAGAAAAACGTCTCCGGCGAAGCCGGATTTCTCCATACAATGCTGGCTCGCTATCGCTCGCCAGGAAGAAATCGACACCTGGATGGGGATAAACGTCTTAAAACAGTAGGCTGAATAGGGCCGAATGGATACAAGCCAGGGAAAGAGAGAAAATGAGAGAAAGATTTTAAAAAAAGCCGGTGACCCCCCTTAAGTTGGTTACATCCACTTGCTTCTATTCATTTATTCATTATAAGCTATGCATTGGCCTTCCCCTCCTGCAAGGAATACTTATTGCAACAAAGATAACACTATGTGAATATTGAGGTATTAACCCTTCTCCTTTGACTATGACTCCCTACTAACTACCGCGGGAAGAACTTAGACCTATGAAGATTATGACACATATTGACAGTGTATTCTGGCTATCATCAGACAATGTTATGCAGTTTAGGAAAGATCTGTGAGAATGATATGGGTAAAGACACTCTCAGGTAACCCTCTAACTTCCATAAACCCTTCCTAATCTGAATAAAATCATCTAATAATAGCCAGAAGACAGAAAATAAATGCGTACTCGGATCTTGAAAGGGTTAAGCCGCATTTACGGATCCGCGACAACCTGAACGCTGGCAGGTGGAGTATCATTAAGGAACCTGGACTATGGTGCGCGAGTGTACTTGGGTAGCTTACAGTGTGGATTAGTGTCAAGTGTCTTCCTGCTGTCTGGCCATTACGGGAGGCTTTGTAGATGGTGATGGCAGAGTGAGAGAGAGAGGAGGGGGGAGAGAAAGAGAGAGAGAGAGGGGAGGGAGATGGTTGATTTTTTTCAAGATACGGTGATATAGGGCCATAGACATGAAGAGCATATGGATGGGTTAAATGTGTTTTAATTTGCTCCCTAGGCCTATTACAAGTTTTTAAAAATATATAAATATATATAAATAAATACAATAATAAAAACAACATACCTCTTGGAATCAAAAGGATGAAACATAGATGACAATGACGGTAGAGAACACACACACACACACACACACACACACACACACACACACACACACACACACACACACACACACACACACACACACACACAGACAGACAGACAGACAGACAGACACAGACGGATAGTGGTAGGCCAACATTTGACTTGCATGAGAGTGACAAGCAAAATGGTAAGGCGAGACTTGAAGAATGAGTGTGGGAAAGAGAAAGGGAAAACTGTTAAGTATGGGTAACACAAATATATGTTTATAAATACGGAATGCAATATTATATTTGGAGACACTTACAATACATATAAATGAAAGATAAAAAAAAAAAAAAAACCCCGCTCCATTGACACCGTTTCGCTCTGCGACATTTACCTAAAGAATGTTTTACCCCTCCGAACGATGGAGTCTTAATAATTATATATTAATTAACACACGATTTCACTCATTTTAGGAAGGATTGAACAAATTAATAACCCTCTGGCATTGTCAAATCATTCGTAATGACCGTCATTTGCGAAGAAAAGCGATTAAGCGGAATGTTCTTCAGAAATGTCCATGGGCCAAAATATAATATGGTTATCCAATTAGACTATTGTTTGTCTGTCCATGGAAGTAGATGTGTCTGTTACTATCTACGTTTGTCTGTCTTGCTCTCTCTCCTATCTAGCTATCTATGTTCACACACCTCTCTCTCTCTCTCTCTCTCTCTCTCTCTCTCTCTCTCTCTCTCTCTCTCTCTCTCTCTCTCTCTCTCTCTCTCTCTCTCTCTCTCTCTCTCTCTCTCTCAATATAATATAATCGTCAATATAATCTAAAGTACAATGTTTCCATTGTTGTCTGGATTTTATTTCTCGTTCATAACCATTGTCAATGAATATCCACAGTACATCACATAGTAGCTGTTTATTGTAGTTTTATGTTGTGAATTTGGCACCATCGAATAGTACAATTTCGTTTATATATCGGGATCTGACACGGACTAACAGGGGTTCATATGAATATACTGCATGTCGTTATAGCATATGCAGGGTAAATAAAGGCATTAGTATTTCCGAAATTAATGACAATTCTTATTTTAGTTGAGGCCGAACTATTATGTTTAGCTTAGGATGAACTATTCAGAATTATAGGTATTGATGAAAATAACTTTCTAAATTAAGCACACATATTATAGAACTAATGAAAGTTAAATTATAATAATGCCTTTAGTACCCCACATATTACCATCCCAGAGAGAGAGAGAGAGAGAGAGAGAGAGAGAGAGAGAGAGAGAGAGAGAGAGGAACATAGACAGCTAGATAAGCATATACAGAGAGAGCAAGACAGACAAACGTAGATAGAAACAGACACATCTACTTCCATGGACAGACAAACATTATATTATACACCCAGACAGACAGACAGATATTCCCAGACGTCCTCCACCGCTCCCCCTCCCCTTCCATTCCCAGACGTCCTCCACCGCTCCCCCTCCCCTTCCATTCCTCCCCCTCCCCTTCCATTCCCAGACGTCCTCCACCGCTCCCCCTCCCCTTCCATTCCTCCCCCTCCCCTTCCATTCCCAGACGTCCTCCACCCCTCCCCCTCCCCTTCCATTCCCAGACGTCCTCCACCGCTCTCCATTCCTCCCCCTCCCCTTCCATTCCCAGACGTCCTCCACCGCTCTCCATTCCTCCCCCTCCCCTTCCATTCACAGCCGTGCTCCACCGCTCCCGCTCCCCCTCCATTCCCAGACGTCCTCCAACGCACTCCATTCCTCCACCTCCCCTTCCATTCCCAGACGTCCTCCACCCCTCTCCATTCCTCCCCCTCCCCTTCCATTCCCAGACGTCCTCCACCGCTCCCCCTCCCCATCCATTCCTCCCCCTCCCCTGCCATTCCTCCCCCTCCTCCCTCCCCTCAATAAGCAATAGCAACAATGACAAATCAAAGTCATTTTAATAAAGACTACACGACACTGCCACAAAGTTAATTATAAAGGATGACAAGCGTGAGTAGCATTCAAAACATTCAGACCGCCACTAATAACTTTGAACACAAAAACAGTCCAATTAATCTGGATAAAGTAGCAGGAATAAATTAGAAATAATAATAGCGTATGGCAGTGGCTGAAATCAATTAAATGTATTCATCGGATTGAAATTTGCTGTTGGAATAGATGTTAAAGTTCTTTAAGGGCAGGTATTTAGTGTGTTTCCTAAACTTCCATCAAGCTTGAAATTACACCCCCTTGACCCCCTTTCAAGATAAATTTGTACATTTTTCGGTAGAAAAATGTCCCGGCCGAAGGCCGGTTCCTCTTAAATTACAGGCTCGCTATCGCTCGCCAGGATAAAATAGACACCTGAATGGCACGAAAGGTCTTAATATGGGGTGAAAGTTCTTAAAATCGCTAAACTAATGGGGCTAACGTTTTATAATATCAAAAGCAATGGGGCTAAACATGAGGGTGAAAGGGGTCAAGAAAAAAATCCCTCAAGTGGAGATCTCCCCTTAATATGACAGATCCTTACTAATATCATTAAAAGTATCGGGTAATCAAAAGAACCTACCTAATCATTAAGTACCGTAAGAGAATCACTAATCCCAGAATATTACCATTCTGTTTGGGAACCAATTAGCCTAGGCCGGTTGCGTTAACTGGGGAACGAATATAACACAAACGCAATACGCGGAACACCAAATATGGAAGTATCTTTGTTTATCCGTGATTGCCACCTTTTACGCAACGTGTAGAGCATCACTAGAGCCTACTATGAAACCAACAAACCATATGAATCACCAAATGTAGATATCACTATGCCCATCATATCATCATCGCCATAATCATTATCAACGCCACCTTCATCATCAGCATCGCCACATTCATTATAATTGCCACCATCATAATAATCACCATTATCATCATCACCATCATCATTATCATCCCCATCATCACCAACATCGCCATCATCATCATCGTCATCATTTTCAATGCGAGTTAAGGGGAGGTATTTAGTTTGTTCCCTAGACCTCCATCAACCTTAAAATTACACCCCCTCGAGTCCCTTTCAAGATAAATTTGTACATTTTTCGGTAGAAAAATGTCCCGGCCGAAGGCCGGTTCCTCTTAAATTACAGGCTCGCTATCGCTCGCCAGGATAAACTAGACACCTGAATTGCACGAAAGGTCTTAATATGGGGTGAAAGTTCTTAAAATCGCTAAACTAATGGGGCAAACGTTTTATAATATCAAAAGCAATGGGCTAAACATGAGGGAGAAAGGGGTCAAGAAAAAAAATCCTCAAGTGGAGATCTCCCCTTAATCCAATGCCGGACACAAGCCTTTCACATACCATTCCAAAAATATGTGTTAGGTGTTAGTCTGTTCCATTACATTCGTGTAAACTAACAGTTTTTCTAATTAATGCCATGTGATTCTCAGTCTACCGCTTTATCTCACTTAAGGGAGCCCACTTAACCTTTTTTATCTTTCTCTCTCTCTCTCTCTCTTTGGCTTGTATCCATTCGGCCCCATTCAGCCTGCTGTTTTAAGACGTTTATCCCCATCCAGGTGCCAATATTTTCCTGGCGAGCGGTAGCGAGCCAGCATATATATATATATATATTTGTTTTGACAGCAAGCTAAATTTGTACATTCTACGATAGAAAAATTTGTCCGGCAAAGCCGGATTTCTCCATACAATGCTGGCTCGTTATCGCTCGCCAGGAAGAAATAGACACCTGGATGGGGATAAACGTCTTAAAACAGTTGGCTGAATGGGGCCGAATGGATACAAGCCAGGGAAAGGGGGACAATGAGAGAAACATAAAAAAAAAACCGGTGACCCCCCTTTAAGCCTCTAATCTGTCACCAGCTGTAACTAACTTACAATCATGTGAGTCACCAGGAACGAGGAGTCACTAGCGAGACTAAAGAATTGCCAAACCTATAAATCACCAATAACGGAAAATAACACTTGTTGAAGATCACCAATCCAATAAGTAACGAAACACCAAGCGCAATACTCCCAGAAACAACCAGGCTTCTGAATAACCAAATTGATTCAATCGTCACATTCAGAATTCGTCAAGACAATCATCAACACTAGAAATAACCAGCCCTATACAAATTCGCCAATAAAAGTAAATGAAAATAAATATATATATAAGTAAAATTAAATTAAATTAAATAAATTAAATAAATATATATATAAGTAAAATTAAATTAAATTAAATAAATTAAATAAATATATATATAAGTAAAATTAAATTAAATTAAATAAATTAAATAAATATATATATAAGTAAAATTAAATTAAATTAAATAAATTAAATAAATATATATATATATATATAAGTAAAATTAAATTAAATTAAATTAAACAGAAAATCACCAGTCCTAGACATTACTAAGCCTCTTAATAATATAGCCTACGAATCACCAATCTTAGAAATTCCAAGTCCGAGAAATCACCAAACCAAGCGGGTGACCAGTGAAGCCTATACAGTCACGCGACCGTCACTAGCCCCTAGTTATCACCTAGCCGTAAATCACCAACCCTCCAATACATCCATCCACCGTGATTGATGGTGATTGTACCTTACCGTGTGATTGGTGACGCTGGTACACGGAGGCAACCCGTGATTCCCGCGGATTGGTGGATGGATGGCAGGGTGCTGGGAAGTGATTGTTGGCCCGGGTTTTACAGTTCTTCGAATTGTTGTTTGTTTGGATTTTTTTCTGTTTCTTTTAATAATTGCTCGGTTTCATTTTTAATAGTTTGTTTTTTATGTTTTGGTTGTATAAATGTTGTGTGTGTGTGTGTGTGTGTGTACTTACTCTAGTTGTATTGCGGGAGTGAGCATGCTCGTTATTTCCCGCCTCCTATATGTGTAGGTGTTATATGTATCGTTGGAATGGCTGTGGATGTGTGTGTAGTCTGTATTTTTAGCCAATTGGCGACATCGGAAACGAAGGCTTAGGGTGGATCTGTATGGTACCATTCTCACTATAGACCGTACCGTCTCGCCCGAAGGCTTAGGTAGCCATCAGCTTAGGTGAACCATATGATACCCATCTCGCCTTGTACCATTTTGTGTGTGTGTGTCCTATATACACTCTCTCATTATATTATGAACCAGAAATACTTATGTTTTTATCTACTTCATTTACCGTGTTATAGTGTATGATCTATGCATCACTGTCTACTCCATCTATATAAATATTTACCCTTTTCTCTCTCCACTCCTCTCCCCACGCCTCTTCCCTTTCTCTCCCAACGCCTCTCCCGTTTTTCTCTCCACTCCTCTCCCCACGCCTCTCCCTTTTTTCTCTCTCTCCACTCCTCTCCCCTTTTCTCTCTCCTCGCCTCTCCCTTTTCTTTCCAACCCTCTCCCCTTTTTCTCTCTCCACTCCTCTCCCCTTTTCTCTCTCTACTAACTTCCTAGTCGTGCCACGGACATTAGTTCCAGGGCAGTAGTTCCCTTTCCAATGTTCCCTTACCCACTCTAAACCACTGTTTGGACACTTGATCCTCAGTGTTTTGGAGGACAAGCAGCCTAGAAGGGTCACTAGATCTGTTGTTGCTTGATTTCCTTTGTACTCTCCTCGCCTCTCCCTTTTCTCTCCAACCCTCTCCCCTTTTTCTCTCTCTCCCCCTTTTCTCTCTCCTCGCCTCTCCCTTTTCTCTCCAACCCTCTCCCCTTTTTCTCTCTCCCCACTCCTCTCCCCTTTTCCTCGCTCCACATCTTTTCCCCTTTTTTGCCGTGCCCGCCCTAGCAGTTCCCCCACGCCGCCGCAATGTTGACGGTGGAATGGGAGAGTCCGGGAGCGGTTAGTTCGGCTTCCCACACATTCCACCACTCCTAATCTGGTCCAGAGCTGAGTTGGTCGAGTGGAGATTTCTTTCTCTTGTTATTTTTATGTTTTGTTTATGTTTAATTCATGTTTGTTGATTTGTGTATTTTTACATTTTACTTTTATTTGTATTTATTTTATTTGTTTGATGTGGTATTTGTTTATATTTTGTTCATTGTTGTAGGGTCCCTGGTCTCTGGGTCTTCTCCTGGGTGACCTGGATGTGTGAGAGTTTGTGTTTTTTATCTGTGTTTATTTTTTGTTTTATGTTGTGTTTGTGTTTTCCCTGTTCTTGCTCTGTCTTGAGTCGGCTACCCCCAAAATGGGGATTGGGCCTGAGCATATAGATAGATAGATTGATAGATAGATAGTTGTAGGGTGGTGCGAGTTATTATCGAAACAGCTTATGTTAGTGGGGAGTTATTTTGTGTTGATGGCATAGTAGGGAGTTATTTTAGAAGGGAGTTGGCGCGAGACATTTTGAATTAGTTTTAATGACTAGCTACTTAAGACGATTTATAGCGGAAAGGTATTTTAGAATTGTAGGTGCAGTTTTCAGGTGTAGTTATTCTAGTAGCGAATTACTGTACTTCGTGAATATTGTGTATGGGTAAAAGATGAAATATGTTAAACTTGTGATGGTATATACACTTACATATGTCGGAGAGGGTTAACTTGTGATGGTATATACACTTACATATCACTCGGTCATTGATGGATAAATGCTATTGGAATTTTGGAAGAATATTTCTAGATTGTGTAGTATACAATATAATATGTAATTCAACAATAATTAAAAAATAAGGAACTGCAAGTAATATTATGGAAAGTAGGGTATATGTTCGGTTGTTTTGCCCACATGTCTCTTCGTCAAACAGTGATATTTATTCAGCGACACTAATTTTTTTTTAGGGTTAATTAAGATTAGGTTCGCTGACTCCGTTAATCGAGGACATCCTTTTCAGTCGATTATATAAATATTTAATATATATATATATAATCAAATGTGTGTGGTCTGGGTCATGTGGAGGCACCCTTGCGATAATTTGTGTGAGAGCATGTTCGGTGTGGTGTCGAACTCTGCGCTATCTGTCCAAGCCGTGTAAGTAACGAGGGTAATTAGGGTGATTAACAGCCTCATTAATTAGGGAGTTGGGTAGTAAAAGGTGCGGCCCGCCTATATATTCTGGGGTTTATGAAGGAACTTGACCCCATAATGCGTTTAAGGGGAGGTTGGTATTTATTTGTTAATTTATTTATAAAGTATGTATTATTTTTTTGGTTTCGTCCCTAGACCTCCATCATGCTTAAACAAAAAATAACCCCAAGACCCCTTGAGAGATCAATTTCTACATGTTTTGGTAGAAAAGTATCCCCGGCAAGTGGCCGGTTCCTCCTAAATTACAGGGTCGCTATCGCTCGCCATGAAAACATGCACATCTATATGGTACGAAAGGCTTAAAATCGCCAAACTAATGGGTTAAAAGTCTTTAAATCTAAATAATAATGCATCTAAACGTGAAGGAGAAGGGAGTCCAGAAAAACCATACCTCCCCTTAATAATGGTTTGGTTTATGTCGGTTTGGTGCCTGCGTCGAAGGTATAGGCTAATGGGTGATCCACTTTATGGCTGTTGTCCGTTTTTCATTATTATTAGATGATAATTATACTAGCTTGAAATTTGGCAAGCAGGATACTATCGAGGTTGGAACTAGATAGGCACGCATGCTAATTACCTCGACACGACTCAGGCGGAATGTGCAAGTATAATATACGCTCTCTCTCTCTCTCTCTCTCTCTCTCTCTCTCTCGTTTATTTTTTCGCTTAACTTATTCTTTTCTGGCAATATTCATCAGTTATTTTCGCTTGTCCTCAGTGTTTCCGTTTTCATTTCCTGTTCCGTCTATTCTCTGTACTTCCCCGTAACCTCACATATAATTCATATCAAAGTGTGTGTGTGTGTGTGTGTGTGTGTGTGAGAGTGAGTGAGTTAGAATTGGTATCGGGGAATATGTTATCAAATAATTTGGAAAGCCGATTTAAAGATGGAGGAGAGTTAGCACACATACACGCTGTTGTTCTATTTTCATCTGTTTATTTTTGCGTTTGTTTATTTCGTTTGTCTTTTTTCGTTGCACATTCTATTGTTCTTATAGCTCCTTGTCTGTTCTGCTCGTTTCCTTGTATATCCATTCATCTCCTTCTGTATCCTTCCCTATTCTCCATACTCTTCTCTTCCTCCTAACCCCACCTATCCACCATAGCCTTAAATTGTGGACAGTGGGAGTGGGTGGGAGCTACGTTTGGCATTTTATCTCTACCCGCTGAATATGTTGGTGCTACCGTGTTGGACTGAGCGAGAGGGAGAGAGAGATTATTATCTATTATTATATTATTATTAGCGATTATTATCACTCCTATTATCTATTTTGTTGTTTTCACCTCACTCCTATTATCTATTTCTCTAGTCTGTTGTATTTGTTCCCGTCTCCTCTTGCTCCCTGCCCTCCGTCTCCTCTTGCTCCCTGCCCTCCGTCTCCTCTTGCTCCCTGCCCTCCGTCTCCTCTTGCTCCCTGCCCTCCGTCTCCTCTTGCTCCCTGCCCTCCGTCTCCTCTTGCTCCCTGCCCTCCGTCTCCTCTTGCTCCCTGCCCTCCGTCTCCTCTTGCTCCCTGCCCTCGTCTCCTCTTGCTCCCTGCCCTCCGTCTCCTCTTGCTCCCTGCCCTCCGTCTCCTCTTGCTCCCTGCCCTCCGTCTCCCTGGCCTTCCCCATACTCCATAACCCGACATATCAGCCATTCCAGAACCCGTGGGAACCTTCAGTTAAAGGGGGCCGCCGGCTTTTTTTATCTTTCTCTCCTTATCTCTTTTGCCCTGGCTTGTATCCATTCGGCCAAATTCAGCCAACTGTTTTAAGGCGTTTTCCCCATCCAGGTTTCGATTTCTTCCTGGCGAGCGAAAGCGAGCCAGCATTGTATGGAGAAATCCGGCTTCGCCGGAGAAATTTGTCTATCGAAAAACATTACAAATTTAGCTTGCTGTCAAAACAAAGAAGTAGATATGGCTCGCTACCGCTCGCCAGGAAAACATTGACACCTGTATGGGGATAAACGTCTTAAAACAGTAGGCTGAATGGGGCCAAATGGAGACAAGCCAAAGAGAGAGGGAGAGGAAGAGAAAAAAGCGAGGTGGTCTCCCTTAAGACCAATGGGGATGGAGGGGGATTCTGTTTGGTATGTTACCTATACAAGCTGTGTGTACAGTATGTTGATGCTACCTTATTGTCTGTCTGGGAGAGAGAGAGAGAAAGTGTGTGTGTCTGTGTGTGTGAGAGAGAGAGAGAGTATTGTCGAATAAGTGGTTATTGTTAAATTTGGCGAAGTAGATTCAAAGATGGAAAAACGTTAGCCCTTGTGTGTCTAGTGTCAGTTTAGTCCCACCCTTCTCTTTGTTTTCATGCTCTTCATTTGTTCGTAACCCCGCATATCTACCATACCAGAGCCAGGGTGAGCCTTCAGTTGAGAGGGTGGGAGCTACGTTCGGCATGTTACCTCTTTGCCTAGTATATACACTGTCTCTACCGTGTTGGGCTGAATTAGGTTAGAGAGAGAGAGAGAGATGGGGATGGGGTCGGTGTATTTAAATTAGTATGGCGTAATTGTTTCGTGATTGGTTACGGGAAGCCGATTTAAAGATAGGAAACAGATAGCACACACAAACATAATTTACC
>CM064543.1:376671-386997 GCA_032716605.1 Paralithodes platypus
TTGATCGTCTCTCTCCGTCTCTTTCCCATGTCATTACCATCTCTCATAAATTGTTCGTCTCTCTCCATCTCTTTCCTATGCCATTATCATCTCTCATATATTGATCGTCTCTCTCCGTCTCTTTCCCATGTCATTACCATCTCTCATAAATTGATCGTCTCTCTCCATCTCTTTCCTATGTCATTATCATCTCTCATAAATTGGTCGTCTCTCTCTATCTCTTTCCTATGTCATTATCATCTCTCATAAATTGGTCGTCTCTCTCCATCTCTTTCCCATGTTCTTTATCTTCTCTCATAAATTGATCGTCTGTCTCCATCTCTTTCCTATGCCATTATCATCTCTCATATATTGATCGTCTCTCTGCGTCTCTTTCCCATGTCATTACCATCTCTCATAAATTGTTCGTCTCTCTCCATCTCTTTCCTATGCCATTATCATCTCTCATATATTGATCGTCTCTCTCCGTCTCTTTCCCATGTCATTATCATCTTATATATATTGGTGATCTCTCTCTTCGTCTCCCCGTTCAGTAATTTGAGCCGCAGCAAGCGACCCGTGACTGTAAGTTAAGGGTGGTCACCGGCTTTTTTTATCTTTATCTCCTTTTCTCTCTTTCCCTGGCTTGTATCCATTCGGCCCCATTCTGCCAACTGTTTTAAGACGTTTATCCCCATCCAGGTGTCGATTTCTTTCTGGCGAGCGATAGCGAGCCTGCATTGCATGGAGAAATCCGGCTTCGCCGGAGAAATTTTTCTATCAAAAAATTTACAAATTTAGCTGCTGTCAAAAACAATATATATATATATATGCTGGCTCGCTACCGCTCGCCAGGAAATTATTAACACCTGGATGGGGGTAAACGTCTTAAAACAGTAGGCTGAATGGGGCCGAATGGATACAAGCCAAAGAGAGAGGGAGATAAAGAGAACACAAGCGAGGTGGGCTCCCTTAAAGGGGCTGCGGTGGGTCGAGATTCTTGGAAATATAGAGAATGGACACATTGTTACCTTGGACCACTTACAGGACAAGAACTCCACGTAATGTAGAGAGAACTGTGTATAATAGTAATGTAGAGAGAACTGTGCATAATAGTAATGTAGAGAGAAGAATGTAGAGAGAACTGTGCATAATAGTAATGTAGAGAGAACTGTGCATAATAGTAATGTAGAGAGAACTGTGCATAATAGTAATGTAGAGAGAACTGTGTATAATAGTAATGTAGAGAGAACTGTGCATAATACTGTGTATAATAGTAATGTAGAGAAAACTGTGTATAATAGTAATGTAGAGAAAACTGTGCATAATAGTAATGTAGAGAAAACTGTGTATAATAGTAATGTAGAGAGAACTGTGTATAATAGTAATGTAGAGAGAACTGTGTATAATAGTAATGTAGAGAAAACTGTGTATAATAGTAATGTAGAGAAAACTGTGTATAATAGTAATGTAGAGAGAACTGTGTATAATAGTAATGTAGAGAGAACTGTGCATAATAGTAATGTAGAGAGAACTGTGTATAATAGTAATGTAGAGAGAACTGTGCATAATAGTAATGTAGAGAGAACTGTGTATAATAGTAATGTAGAGAGAACTGTGCATAATAGTAATGTAGAGAGAAACTGTGTATAATAGTAATGTAGAGAGAACTGTGTATAATAGTAATGTAGAGAGAACTGTGTATAATAGTAATGTAGAGAGAACTGTGCATAATAGTAATGTAGAGAGAACTGTGTATAATAGTAATGTAGAGAGAACTGTGTATAATAGTAATGTAGAGAAAACTGTGTATAATAGTAATGTAGAGAGAACTGTGTATAATAGTAATGTAGAGAAAACTGTGTATAATAGTAATGTAGAGAAAACTGTGCATAATAGTAATGTAGAGAAAACTGTGTATAATAGTAATGTAGAGAAAACTGTGTATAATAGTAATGTAGAGAGAACTGTGTATAATAGTAATGTAGAGAGAACTGTGTATAATAGTAATGTAGAGAAAACTGTGTATAATAGTAATGTAGAGAGAACTGTGTATAATAGTAATGTAGAGAGAACTGTGTATAATAGTAATGTAGAGAGAACTGTGTATAATAGTAATGTAGAGAGAACTGTGTATAATAGTAATGTAGAGAAAACTGTGCATAATAGTAATGTAGAGAAAACTGTGCATAATAGTAATGTAGAGAGAACTGTGTATAATAGTAATGTAGAGAAAACTGTGTATAATAGTAATGTAGAGAGAACTGTGTATAATAGTAATGTAGAGAAAACTGTGTATAATAGTAATGTAGAGAGAACTGTGCATAATAGTAATGTAGAGAGAACTGTGTATAATAGTAATGTAGAGAGAACTGTGTATAATAGTAATGTAGAGAGAACTGTGTATAATAGTAATGTAGAGAGAACTGTGTATAATAGTAATGTAGAGAGAACTGTGCATAATAGTAATGTAGAGAGAACTGTGTATAATAGTAATGTAGAGAGAACTGTGTATAATAGTAATGTAGAGAGAACTGTGTATAATAGTAATGTAGAGAAAACTGTGCATAATAGTAATGTAGAGAAAACTGTGCATAATAGTAATGTAGAGAAAACTGTGTATAATAGTAATGTAGAGAGAACTGTGTATAATAGTAATGTAGAGAGAACTGTGCATAATAGTAATGTAGAGAGAACTGTGTATAATAGTAATGTAGAGAAAACTGTGCATAATAGTAATGTAGAGAAAACTGTGTATAATAGTAATGTAGAGAAAACTGTGCATAATAGTAATGTAGAGAAAACTGTGTATAATAGTAATGTAGAGAGAACTGTGCATAATAGTAATGTAGAGAAAACTGTGTATAATAGTAATGTAGAGAGAACTGTGCATAATAGTAATGTAGAGAGAACTGTGTATAATAGTAATGTAGAGAGAACTGTGCATAATAGTAATGTAGAGAGAACTGTGTATAATAGTAATGTAGAGAGAACTGTGCATAATAGTAATGTAGAGAGAACTGTGTATAATAGTAATGTAGAGAGAACTGTGTATAATAGTAATGTAGAGAGAACTGTGTATAATAGTAATGTAGAGAGAACTGTGCATAATAGTAATGTAGAGAGAACTGTGTATAATAGTAATGTAGAGAGAACTGTGCATAATAGTAATGTAGAGAAAACTGTGTATAATAGTAATGTAGAGAGAACTGTGCATAATAGTAATGTAGAGAGAACTGTGTATAATAGTAATGTAGAGAGAACTGTGCATAATAGTAATGTAGAGAGAACTGTGTATAATAGTAATGTAGAGAGAACTGTGTATAATAGTAATGTAGAGAGAACTGTGTATAATAGTAATGTAGAGAGAACTGTGTATAATAGTAATGTAGAGAGAACTGTGTATAATAGTAATGTAGAGAGAACTGTGCATAATAGTAATGTAGAGAGAACTGTGTATATAGTAATGTAGAGAGAACTGTGTATAATAGTAATGTAGAGAAAACTGTGTATAATAGTAATGTAGAGAGAACTGTGTATAATAGTAATGTAGAGAAAACTGTGTATAATAGTAATGTAGAGAAAACTGTGCATAATAGTAATGTAGAGAGAACTGTGTATAATAGTAATGTAGAGAGAACTGTGTATAATAGTAATGTAGAGAGAACTGTGTATAATAGTAATGTAGAGAGAACTGTGCATAATAGTAATGTAGAGAAAACTGTGTATAATAGTAATGTAGAGAAAACTGTGCATAATAGTAATGTAGAGAAAACTGTGCATAATAGTAATGTAGAGAGAACTGTGTATAATAGTAATGTAGAGAGAACTGTGCATAATAGTAATGTAGAGAGAACTGTGTATAATAGTAATGTAGAGAGAACTGTGCATAATAGTAATGTAGAGAGAACTGTGTATAATAGTAATGTAGAGAGAACTGTGCATAATAGTAATGTAGAGAGAACTGTGTATAATAGTAATGTAGAGAGAACTGTGCATAATAGTAATGTAGAGAGAACTGTGTATAATAGTAATGTAGAGAGAACTGTGCATAATAGTAATGTAGAGAGAACTGTGTATAATAGTAATGTAGAGAAAACTGTGCATAATAGTAATGTAGAGAAAACTGTGCATAATAGTAATGTAGAGAAAACTGTGCATAATAGTAATGTAGAGAGAACTGTGTATAATAGTAATGTAGAGAGAACTGTGCATAATAGTAATGTAGAGAGAACTGTGTATAATAGTAATGTAGAGAGAACTGTGCATAATAGTAATGTAGAGAGAACTGTGTATAATAGTAATGTAGAGAGAACTGTGCATAATAGTAATGTAGAGAGAACTGTGTATAATAGTAATGTAGAGAGAACTGTGCATAATAGTAATGTAGAGAAAACTGTGTATAATAGTAATGTAGAGAGAACTGTGCATAATAGTAATGTAGAGAAAACTGTGTATAATAGTAATGTAGAGAGAACTGTGCATAATAGTAATGTAGAGAAAACTGTGTATAATAGTAATGTAGAGAGAACTGTGCATAATAGTAATGTAGAGAGAACTGTGTATAATAGTAATGTAGAGAGAACTGTGCATAATAGTAATGTAGAGAGAACTGTGTATAATAGTAATGTAGAGAGAACTGTGTATAATAGTAATGTAGAGAAAACTGTGCATAATAGTAATGTAGAGAGAACTGTGTATAATAGTAATGTAGAGAGAACTGTGTATAATAGTAATGTAGAGAGAACTGTGCATAATAGTAATGTAGAAGAACTGTGTATAATAGTAATGTAGAGAGAACTGTGTATAATAGTAATGTAGAGAAAACTGTGCATAATAGTAATGTAGAGAGAACTGTGTATAATAGTAATGTAGAGAGAACTGTGTATAATAGTAATGTAGAGAAAACTGTGCATAATAGTAATGTAGAGAGAACTGTGTATAATAGTAATGTAGAGAGAACTGTGTATAATAGTAATGTAGAGAGAACTGTGTATAATAGTAATGTAGAGAGAACTGTGTATAATAGTAATGTAGAGAGAACTGTGTATAATAGTAATGTAGAGAGAACTGTGCATAATAGTAATGTAGAGAAAACTGTGCATAATAGTAATGTAGAGAAAACTGTGTATAATAGTAATGTAGAGAAAACTGTGTATAATAGTAATGTAGAGAGAACTGTGTATAATAGTAATGTAGAGAGAACTGTGTATAATAGTAATGTAGAGAGAACTGTGTATAATAGTAATGTAGAGAAAACTGTGCATAATAGTAATGTAGAGAGAACTGTGTATAATAGTAATGTAGAGAGAACTGTGCATAATAGTAATGTAGAGAGAACTGTGCATAATAGTAATGTAGAGAGAACTGTGTATAATAGTAATGTAGAGAAAACTGTGCATAATAGTAATGTAGAGAGAACTGTGTATAATAGTAATGTAGAGAGAACTGTGCATAATAGTAATGTAGAGAGAACTGTGTATAATATAGTAATGTAGAGAGAAACTGTGCATAATAGTAATGTAGAGAGAACTGTGTATAATAGTAATGTAGAGAGAACTGTGCATAATAGTAATGTAGAGAGAACTGTGTATAATAGTAATGTAGAGAGAACTGTGTATAATAGTAATGTAGAGAGAACTGTGCATAATAGTAATGTAGAGAGAACTGTGTATAATAGTAATGTAGAGAAAACTGTGTATAATAGTAATGTAGAGAAAACTGTGTATAATAGTAATGTAGAGAAAACTGTGTATAATAGTAATGTAGAGAAAACTGTGTATAATAGTAATGTAGAGAAAACTGTGTATAGTAATGTAGAGAGAACTGTGTATAATAGTAATGTAGAGAGAACTGTGTATAATAGTAATGTAGAGAGAACTGTGTATAATAGTAATGTAGAGAGAACTGTGTATAATAGTAATGTAGAGAGAACTGTGTATAATAGTAATGTAGAGAGAACTGTGCATAATAGTAATGTAGAGAGAAACTGTGCATAATAGTAATGTAGAGAGAACTGTGTATAATAGTAATGTAGAGAGAACTGTGTATAATAGTAATGTAGAGAGAACTGTGTATAATAGTAATGTAGAGAGAACTGTGTATAATAGTAATGTAGAGAGAACTGTGTATAATAGTAATGTAGAGAGAACTGTGTATAATAGTAATGTAGAGAGAACTGTGTATAATAGTAATGTAGAGAGAACTGTGTATAATAGTAATGTAGAGAGAACTGTGTATAATAGTAATGTAGAGAGAAACTGTGTATAATAGTAATGTAGAGAGAACTGTGTATAATAGTAATGTAGAGAGAACTGTGCATAATAGTAATGTAGAGAACTGTGTATAATAGTAATGTAGAGAAAACTGTGCATAATAGTAATGTAGAGAAAACTGTGCATAATAGTAATGTAGAGAGAACTGTGCATAATAGTAATGTAGAGAGAACTGTGCATAATAGTAATGTAGAGAGAACTGTGCATAATAGTAATGTAGAGAGAACTGTGCATAATAGTAATGTAGAGAAAACTGTGTATAATAGTAATGTAGAGAGAACTGTGTATAATAGTAATGTAGAGAGAACTGTGCATAATAGTAATGTAGAGAGAACTGTGTATAATAGTAATTGAATATCTTAAAATAACGAATGTTCTACCTCAAACTTGCCTGAAGTTATGTCTAATCTAAAGTCTTACTGATAATTGGGTTTTAGGTTGGCTATAAGTTATAAGGTTTAATTCTTAGAATTTTGGATGGTGTCTGAGCGTCAGTGTGTATGGGTGACTCTTTAAACGTGTTTTGATATAGTAGGTAATTGATTTTCCATACCTGCTCTTATAAATTATTAATAATCATTACAAGAAGCCATACATATTTACAGAATGCTTTTGAAATAAAAGTATTACGCAAGAAGTACAGTATATACATTATAACTAACGGTATCCTGCTTTCAATATATATATATATATTTATAGAGTTCCTATATCGTACTTTAATTAATTCTTGTCACTGCTCCATATTCATGTTTGAAAAACAAAATAGAGTATTTATCTTTATTACAAAACTGACGAACTGAATATGTTGGCATGCGAATTATTCGGTGTTAGTAGAGCTGTACAGTCCGCAGGATTTCCGGCTGGTCCAGGACTTCCTTCATTTATGATATGTAAGCTATAATTAAGCTATAATAAACAAAAAAGAGACATGCAAGAGACAGAAACTAACACACTAGTGGGTGGGTTCAGTCTGTATGGTATGTTTGCCGTTACTCGACTTTATTACTCTATAATAATCATAAATATTATTAGTACTGGACCAAGTGGAAATCTTGCCGGGTGTACAATCGCGCTAATAAGTGATGTGTCGGCACCAAGTATGTTTTGATCAATAATTGGTATCAGCAATATCTAAGCTTCATTTCTTCATATCGAGTGAAATATACACACATGTTCCTACACTTACCCACCCTATTCAATATCTGACAGACATTAATACAGCACAGAACAAGCCAAACGTAATGACAGCAGGGACATGACTTATTAGCGCGACCGTACATTACCGAAGGGACAACACGTGAGCCGCTTTCTAGTCTCTATTCAGTAGAGAGTCTCTGGGTAGCATGGGGTGAAGAATTTACTGAAGAATAAAGGAAAGGACAAGGAAAGCCGGTATCACACGAGAGCTTTTACAGTCAACATTTTTCTGGCAATATTTCGGGACTATTTTGCACTGGCATCGGAAACTAGACTGATGGTAGGTAGATGAATTTAGGTAACCGAAATATTGTAAATATTGACCTCATAAGCTACCAGATCAGTGTTGAGGATAAATGTTGAGTGAAAAAGCGCTCGTGTGATACCGGCTTAAGGAAGAAAGAATGGTCATTGAAGATAAGTAATGGAGGAAAGCAAGATGGCACGCAAAATGGGAGAGTATACTGACTTAAGGGGTTACAAAGGAGTACTCGCTTTTTCTGGACCCCCTTCTCCCTCATGTTTAGCATATTAGTTTTGACATTTTAAGACGTTCCTATCATTAGTTTGGCGATTTTATTACCTTTCTCCCTATTTCGTTGTCAATTTCAAGACGTTTCGTGCCATTTAGGTGTCGATTTTTTCCTGGCGAGCGATAGCGAGCCTGTAATTTTAAGAGGAATCGGCCTTCGGCCGGGACATTTTCCTATCGAAAAATGTACACATTTATCTTGAAGGGGGTCTAGGGAGTGTTTTTGTTAAGCTTGATGTAGGACTAGCGATGAAACTAAAAAATAAATGAATACATGAATTAATAGACCAAAAATAAATGAATACATGAATTAATAGCCCACAAAAACGTGTGGTACCTCCTTAAAGCGAAGACAAACATTACAAGAAGGAAACGGGGAGGAAGATAGGCAAGTTAAATAAGGCAGTAAGGGAGAGGAAACTAGCTAGAAAGGAAAGAGAATGTAGGGAGGAGAAAAAGGGAAGGAGGAATGACGAGTGGTGTAGGGATGTAGGTAGGAAGAAGGAAGCAAATAAGGAAAGTGGAGAAATAGGAATGATGAGCGAGACTAAGGAAGAACATGGTACCGGTAAGTAGGAAGTAAGGGAGGTATAGCTGACTAAGGACTAGTAAGGGAGGTATAGCTGACTAAGGACTAGTAAGGGAGGTATAGCTGACTAAGGACTAGTAAGGGAGGTATAGCTGACTAAGGACTAGTAAGGGAGGTATAGCTGACTAAGGACTAGTAAGGGAGGTATAGCTGACTAAGGACTAGTAAGGGAGGTTATAGCTGACTAAGGACTAGTAAGGGAGGTATAGCTGACTAAGGACTAGTAAGGGAGGTATAGCTGACTAAGGACTAGTAAGGGAGGTATAGCTGACTAAGGACTAGTAAGGGAGGTATAGCTGACTAAGGACTAGTAAGGGAGGTATAGCTGACTAAGGACTAGTAAGGGAGGTATAGCTGACTAAGACTAGAAGGCAAGACATAAGGAAGAGAGGAAAGAAGGAAGAAGGAAGTTTAAGAGGGGATGGTTCACTTTTGGGGCGATTTTTGCATGTATTCATTATTTGTCTAGTTTCCTCCCTAGACCTCCATCAAATTAAAAAAAAAAACATCCATTAGATCCCCCTTCTAGATTAATTTGTAAATTTTTCGGTGGAAAAAAATTCCGGCCGAAGGCCGGTTCTTCCAACATTACAGGCTCACTATCGTTCGCCAGGGAAAAATTGACACCTAAATAGCACGAAAGGTCTAAATATTGACGACGAAATGGGGCGAAAGGTCTTAAAATCGACTAACTAATGGGGTAAACATCTGAACATCTGAAAAGTAATGGGGCTAAGCATGAGGGAGAAAGTGGTCCAGAAAACCGGCCCATGTCCCCCCTTAAAATCCGGAAAATCGGAAGAGATAATATAGTAAAGGAAATGGAGTTGTGAAAGAAGGGAGACAAGAAGTAGGATACATACAACGATTACACATTTAAGGGAGAGAAGGAAATGCGATTAGAAGGAGTATTAACGGGAGATTTCCACTTCAGGGATTTTTTTATTGACCCCCTTTCTCCCTCATGTCTAGCCCCATTGCTTTTGACATTTTAAGACGTTCGCCCCATTAGTTTGGCGATTTTTAAGAATTTCCGCCCCATTCTGTCAATTTTAAGAGCTTTCGTGCCATTTAGGTGTCGATTTTATCATGGCGAGCGATAGCGAGCCTGTAATTTAAGAGTAATTGGCCTTCGGCCAGGACATTTTTCTACCGAAAAATGTACAAATTTATCTTGAAAGGGGGTCAAGGGGGTGAAATTTTAAGATTGCTGGAGGAGTAGGAAACAAACTAGAAACCTCCCCTTAAGACGAATGAAACTAACAGGAACAGGGAAAGAGAATGAAGCAAAAAAATATGGACGAGAGAGAGAGAGAGAGCGAGAGTCAGAGTCAGATAATATACAATTACAATGGAAAAGTGGAAGTAGAGAGTTTGAGGAAATTTATAAAAGAAGGGTCGACAATGAATCGTAAAAAATTTTGAGTTAAGAAAATTATTGAGGGATAAAAGGTCTTATCGATAATGTAAATGTGAGAGAGAGAGAGAGAGAGAAAGCAAGAATGAAAAAGCAAGAATGAAAGAGAGAGAGAAAGAAAGCAAGAATGAAAGAAAGAAAAAAAGAAAGCAAGAATGAGAAAGCAAGGATGAAAGAGAGAGAGAGGAATTGAGAAATAAAAGGAGTATAAATTGTGTGAACAGCCGAGGTACGTACTGACTTCACGCAGGGGCGGTGAGGCCTTACATCAGTATTATGTAAACTGGCTGGGGGGGGGGGGGGGGTACAGAGTGAGTGAGGAGCGTGTGTGTATGTG
>CM064543.1:387097-407097 GCA_032716605.1 Paralithodes platypus
AGTCTGTTCGCAATTAAGGGTCCGACTCGGTTAAGGTAATGCCCAGACCGAACACAGACCTTAGAACTGAACAAATCCTATATAACTTAAGGGGAGATGGGTCGTTTTTCTAGTCCCCCGCTCTCTCATGTTTAGCCCCATTAGTTTTCAGATTTTAAGATGTTTGCCTCATTAGTTTGTTGATGTTAAGACCTTTCGCCCCATTTCTTTGTCAATATTAAGACCTTTCGTGCTATTTAGGTGTCGATTTTTGTCCTGGCGAACGATAGTGAGCCTGTTATTTTTGAAGAACCGGCTTTCGGTCGGGACATTTTTCTACCGAAAAATGTACACATTAATCTACAAGGGGGATCTAATTGCTGTGTTTTAAGGTTGGTGGAGGTCTAGGGAGGAAACTAGAAAAATAACGAATAAATGAAAAAAATCGACCAAAAAGTGAACCATCCCCTTCAGGACGATTACGAGTGTTTATAATGTGTTCTATTTGTTTTATCAGTTGCTTTGTTTACAGCTTAGGGAGGACCTGTGGGAGTCAAGGGGTGAATATCGAGAGGTTTTCCCTTCTTGATAATTATGTAGAAGTCATTCCTAAACTACTCAATTTGTTTTAGGTTAGCTGCTTTACACTGCTACCATCGTACAGAATGGATTATTAATTAACTTTTATCCTTTGAACCCATGGACTGTATATTTTGCATTCAATAACAATTACCTAAATGCAATTACTAATTTTACATTCAATAACAATTACCTAAATGCACCCAAGGCAATTTTGATACTTGGTTGGGGAGATATAAATGTTAGATATAGGGTTACCTCAGAAGACTGGATTTGCAGAGAGATCAAGTTGTTAGTGCCAAACCTTCCTTACTCATTAATTTTGACTCGACTAAATATAATATCCAACCCGAGTCCTATGTACTATACGGGAATACAATTACAGGTCAGACTGTTGACTAATTTAGTCAAATAAAATCCACTAGTGCTTAAGGGGAGATTTCCACTTGAGGGACTTTTTTCTTGGCCCCTTTCTCCCTCATGTCTAGCCCCATTGCTTTTGAGATTTTAAAACGTTTGCCCCATTACTTTGGTGATTTTTAAGAATTTCCGCCCCATTCTGTCAATTTTAAGACCTTTCGTGCCATTTAGGTGTCGATTTTATCCTGGCGAGCGATAGCGAGCCTGTAATTTAAGAGTAATCGGCCTTCGGCCGGGACATATTTCTACCGAAAAATGTACAAATTTATCTTGAAAGGGGGTCAAGGGGTGAAATTTTAAGATTGCTGGAGGAGTAGGAAACAAACTAAAAAAAAAAAAATAGTTAATCATATAGACAGATAGTTAATCATATAGACAGATAGTTAATCATATAGACAGATAGTTAATCATATAGACAGATAGTTAATCATATAGACAGATAGTTAATCATATAGACAGATAGTTAATCATATAGACAGATAGTTAATCATATAGACAGATAGTTAATCATATAGACAGATAGTTAATCATATAGACAGATAGTTTATCATATAGACAGATAGTTAATCATATAGACAGATAGTTAATCATATAGACAGATAGTTTAGAATATAGACAGATAGTTAATCATATAGACAGATAGTTAATCATATAGACAGATAGTTTAGAATATAGACAGATAGTTAATCATATAGACAGATAGTTTAGAATATAGACAGATAGTTAATCATATAGACAGATAGTTTAGAATATAGACAGATAGTTAATCATATAGACAGATAGTTTAGAATATAGACAGATAGTTAATCATATAGACAGATAGTTAATCATATAGACAGATAGTTAATCATATAGACAGATAGTTAATCATATAGACAGATAGTTAATCATATAGACAGATAGTTTAGAATATAGACAGATAGTTAATCATATAGACAGATAGTTAATCATATAGACAGATAGTTTAGACAGATAGTTAATCATATAGACAGATAGTTTAGAATATAGACAGATAGTTAATCATATAGACAGATAGTTTAGAATATAGACAGATAGTTAATCATATAGACAGATAGTTAATCATATAGACAGATAGTTTATCATATAGACAGATAGTTAATCATATAGACAGATAGTTAATCATATAGACAGATAGTTAATCATATAGACAGATAGTTAATCATATAGACAGATAGTTTATCATATAGACAGATAGTTAATCATATAGACAGATAGTTTATCATATAGACAGATAGTTTAGAATATTGCTTATCATTAGTCAGACCTATTACTGTTCACTCTACTGGAATTTATATTTGTAACGAAACTTACCTGAATGAGTCGGACTGATTGTAACTATCCTGCCTAACCTGATCTTCCAACTAATGTAGAACTCTTCGCTCCGTGTTATAGATATTATACTGTTCCTGGACTGATAAATGTCCGAGAACCTTCCCCTATCATCAGTTACAGCTATTGTAACTTGTTTGTCCTTATAGATTACTTAAGGGGAGGTATTTAGTTTGTTCCCTAGACCTCCATCAAGCTTAAAATTACACCCCCTTGAGTCCCTTTTAAGATAAATTTGTACATTTTTCGGTAGAAAAATGTCCCGGCCGAAGGCCGCTTCCTCTTAAATTACAGGCTCGCTATCGCTCGCCAGGATAAAATCGACACCTGAATGGCATGAAAGGTCTTAATATGGGGTGAAAGTTCTTAAAATTGCTAAACTAATGGGGCAAACGTGTTATAGTATCAAAAGCAATGGGGCTAAACATGAGGGAGAAAGGGGTCAAGACAAAATCCCTCAAGTGGAGATCTCCCCTTAAGACATGACCTCTCTGAATAAATACTATTATACGTGATCTGACAGCTAACCTAAAAGTTGTAAATACCGCAACAAATTGCTATACGCCTTATTCTGTTTTAAAGACGGGAACGAATCTGCCATGCCCCGAAAACGCCAATACCCGGTTCGAATTCACCAGGTAAGTGAAAAAGAATAACATCATGCCTGCAGCCAGACATCTCAGGAAGCAAGAGTTATCATGGGGGCGAGATTTCCAGCCTCGGCGCCGAGTTCTCTTCCGTGGGCGAATTAACCAACAAATTGCAGTGTCGAGGTTGTGTTTAGAGACGGAAATGTTGGGATCAGGTGCTCTTTTGGTGAGGAGCGAGAGAGAGAGACGACTTAACTTAATAACTATTATTAACCGCCCCACAGTGTGGATGCTGGCAACAATTATACATTGTAATATACACATTTTGAATTATATAATAGTTCAGTTATAATACATTAGTTCAGTTACAATGGATCACTGTATGTCAGTTTCTTGGCCATGTACATGATGGGTCTATCATGAAATCTATACAAACATTAAATTTTCTTGATGAAATTACAAAATAACCTTGACCACAGGAAAACGTGACGAACTTACACATTGTGAGTAATATATATATATTGAGCGATATTGCATAAGGTGGCTACCACGCTGTATAATATAACAAACTAACAAACCAGGACAATTAAATTTGGCTTCAAGACCGGAATGACAATGCAAGCAAGAATATTAACGTGAATTTTATTATGTTTGGCCATTGAATTACAGTCCGAAACTCCCCCACACTGAAAAACAAGACAAATAATAACAAACAAAAAAGCCGAACTGGACGTTATGCAAGAGAGCCAGCCAAGCGGAACAGTGCATACCAGTCCACGGTAAAATATATGACCTACACGCTTCTATTTTTTTCTTTCTTTGTCTTCCTGCGAGAGTACGAGTGAGGGTGCACCACTCTATATTTCACAGCGCATGCGTCATTATGGGGCTCCTGCGCTAGGTTACTTTGCGGAGGGTTTGGGTCCGTGTTTTCATTTGTTTTGTGTGTCTGTTACTTTTCCTATTCGTTTTCCGAGGATTTGTTTCTTTGTCTTGATTTCAATTTGTTGGTGGCTGTTCCTTTTCTTGGGATTTGGTTCTTGTCTGTGTTTTAATTTCTTCTGGTGGTTGTTCCTTTTCCAATGCCTTTTCTAAAAATTTGTCTCTTGTTATAATTGTTTTTCTTTGTGGCTGTTCCTTTTCTTAGGATTTGTGTTTTGTCTGTTTTCATTTCTTCTGGTGGCTGTTCTTTTTCATATTCCATTTCTGAGGATTTGTGTTTTGGCTTTGTTTTTATTTTTACCGTACTGTTCCTTTTCCTTTTTGAGGATTTTTTTTCTTGTCGGATATCATTATTTGGTGGCTTTTCCTTTTGCCATTCGTTTCTTGTTTTGTTTTTCATTTTGTTGGTGGCTTTTTCTATTTCGTTTCTGTGGATTTGTTTCTTTCCTTTGTGTTATATTTGTCTTGGGTTTGTATTCGTTTCCCTATTCGTCGGTTTCTTATTAGTTTGTTGTAGAATATAATTATGTCTACCTTTACTATTGACAGGTTTTGTTGTTATTGTTTTCGGCATTCCTTTCCCATGTTTGTGTTTCTGTATCTGTTTAGTTTTGTTTCTGTATTCGTATATGTTTATTTATCTCCACGAGTTTCTTCTTCCTACTTATAATAGTTTTTTTTTTTCGTATAAATATTACTTTGATATCCTACAGCTGTATGCGTTTACTGTTTTTTTTTTATATATTGTTTTCATATACAGTATGTCATAACTTGTATTTCACGTGTTTCTTCCATGGCTATTTATTGTGCTTTTCCCAATAATAGTACCTGGATTTTTTTTTTTTTTTTTTTTTTTTTTTTATATATATCTTTCCTTGTATTCTTCCCTTTGTTTTCGGTGAACATATTGTTTACTCCTTTTCAAACATATTGTTTGCTTTTTTTTCTTTGCGTCGTGTTTGGTGGTTATGGTCTTGCTAGATGTGTATTAAGATAAGTCATGTTAGATATAATGACTTAGATAAGACGTGCTTAAGAATGTGAACGAAATATATTTGCAAAACCCAAGAGTTCTTGGCTCGGTGGCCAGGGAAATACGTAATGTTTGTTATGTTGTGCCGTAATGTACAATCATACACATGCCTGTATGATTATATGTATATTGTATATATATATTTTTTTTTCATCTCTGAATATTGAATAATAGTATAGTCATTGCTATATGTATATATATATATATATATGTATATATACAATAATGTACATACATTATTGATGGAATTCTTTGAGCCATATCTTCCGCTCTTAACTCCTTTGCTGGGCCGTGATTGTGATTTAGATAGTGCCTAACTGCATAGATACCCAGCAGGATATCTTGCTGTATATATATAGTGTACTTAGATGGACTGATAATGTTCTAGAGAGAGAGAGAGAGATATATATATATATATATATATATATATATATATATATATATATATATATATATATATATTTATATATATAAAAGGTTGCTAACACGTCACCATTCCACCATATGTTGTTGTAATGGTTCCTCGTACTGCAATAATTCTCTGTTACCACATGAATCACCTCTAACTGCCTCTTTCCCTCCGCCCTAACTACACCCTTAGACACCCCTCGCCATTTTTTAAGTTTCCCTTTTTTATTACCCCTCCAAGTGCGTTTTTCTCCTTTGACGTTACTAGCATTCTTTGAAGATCGTATGTTTGTTTATTGTTAATTTTACCTTTATATTTTGTGTTATTGTCTTCAGTTATTTCTTACATTTTCAATATTTATTTGTGTTTCTCTCTCTCTCTCTCTCTCTCTCTCTCTCTCTCTCTCTCTCTCTCTCTCTCTCTCTCTCTCTCTCTCTCTTTATCTATCTATCTATCTATCTATCTATATATATACACAGTATATCAATTGTTTTGTGTTGCATTGTGTTAATAATACCTTTGTTTTCTCTTTTGCAGGTAAGCCGACCAGTGTCTTTTGCTGCCTCATATACAGTATGTATAAAGTTAAAGGTTACTCACAACTCTTTTTGAGAATATGTATTAGTAGACCATACGATATTCTTTTCATAAGTTTATTGTTTTTCTATTAGACGATTTTGTTAAGCTTAGCAAGGATCTGTGAGAGTCGAAGGGTAATTGAGATTTGAGTTTAGTCTTTCGCTCTCTTACTAGAGGTCAATTCTAAGTAATATAAAATCGTCTAGTGTTAGCAAGAATAAAATGTCATGTTTCTGTAAGAGACGTTCACATAGACTGGCTTATATAAACATCTTCCAACAGTGATAGTAAAACTAAAGCTTAATTATCCGCACCGATGAGAACAACGTATTAACATAAATTAAATACAAGTTTTCTATGTATATTGTAAACATTGTTAACTGAACTGAAGGTTTTGTATAACTTACGTTGGGCATAGACGATGATAGGTAATTTACACAGAGTTTTAATTTATAGGTTGTGGTAATGAAATACCATAAATATGAATGTGAAAATTATACGACTTACTAGCTGAGGTACCCGGTGCTGCCTGGGGGAAACCCCCTCCTCCCGGGGGGTGATGGAACAAAACAAAATTAGCTTAAAACCCCCTTAATATGCATGTCAAGTATGGGCTCTCCATCTTGAAAACTGAGGGAGTTGAGGGGGTTAAGACCTATTTTGGCACCCCCTTAGTATGCATGCCAAGTATGGGCTCTCCATCTTGGAAACTGAGGGAGTAGTTCGTACAAAGGAGTACAAAGGAAATCAAGCAACAATAGATCTAGTGACCCTTCTAGGTTGCTTGTCCTCCAAAACACTGAGGATCAAGTGTCCAAACAGTGGTTTAGAGTGGGTAAGGGAATTACTGCCCTGGAACTAATGTCCGTGGCAGGATTAGGAAGTTAGTAGGGGACAGATGGGTTAGTAACTGAGGGAGGATAAAATAAAGTTATTCATTTACAAACGCAGTCAGTCGCGGGTTTGATGCGAGATATTTGTCTATGCGGAGTTTAAATGAATCAACGGTGATGCAGTCTATAACGTTTCGGGGAAGCCCATTCCACAAGTTGACAACTCGATTGAAGAAGAAATTCTTAGATTCGTGTGAGTTAAAAGATTTACCAATAATTGTGCAACCGTTTCCCCGCGTGTAATTAGATTGGTCGATAGTGAAGTACTTACTACAGTCCATATTGTCGATGCCTTTGATGATTTTGAACACTTGAATTAAGTCACCTCTTAATCTGCGCTGGGTTAAAGGAAATAGATTTAATTCTCTAAGACGCTCTTCGTATGGTTTGTTCTTTAGGCTAGGTATCATTTTGGTAACTCTACGTTGAACTCGTTCTAGCTTGTTTATATCTTTTTGGTAATAAGGGCACCAGGATTGAACGCAGTATTCCAGAAGAGGGCGGACTAAGGAATTGTAAAGGGTTAGGATAACTTCTTTGGATTTATGCTCAAATGACCTGCCTATAAAGCCAATTATTTTGTTTGCCTTCTTAACAACTTCTGAACATTGTTGACTCGGTTTTAGGTTACTCGATATTGTTACTCCCAGATCGGTTTCTCTGTTTACATTCTTAAGCTGAGCGCCATTCATCGAATAGTTTGCTTTCTCATTTCGTGAAGAGACAAGCGGACTCACAGAAAGTGCCCTTTATACAGTAGATATATATGAACACCAGCATGTGTATACAGAGAATGATAGACACTACGCTTAATTGTATGCAGTCAAGATCAGTATCAATATTTTCTAGTTTATGTGAGGAGCTAAGATCATTATCAATATGTTCTAGTTTATGTGAGGAGCTAAGATCATTATCAATATGTTCTAGTTTATGTGAGGAGCTAAGATCATTATCAATATTTTCTAGTTTATGTGAGGAGCTAAGATCATTATCAATATGTTCTATTTTATGTGAGGAGCTAAGATCATTATCAATATTTTCTAGTTTATGTGAGGAGCTAAGATCATTATCAATATTTTCTAGTTTATGTGAGGAGCTAAGATCATTATCAATATTTTCTAGTTTATGTGAGGAGCTAAGAATTATCAATATTTTCTAGTTTATGTGAGGAGCTAAGATCATTATCAATATTTTCTAGTTTATGTGAGGAGCTAAGATCATTATCAATATTTTCTAGTTTATGTGAGGAGCTAAGATCATTATCAATATGTTCTAGTTTATGATGGATCTAAAAATGCGGGAAGTAAAAAAAAAACTGCACCATTAACCTTTATGTGAATATCTATGAGTTTATTAGTAAGCAAGGTGACATTCCAGTCACACACAACTCTCTCTCTCTCTCTCTCTCTCTCTCTCTCTCTCTCTCTCTCTCTCTCTCTCTCTCAAATAAACATATACAAGAATAACACATAATGTTTGTATATTTTTATTTGATAGTGACATATGACCTGAATGTAACGATGATGGTAGGGTTGGGTGGTGGCTGATAACGACCGTGTTTGATGGTAGAGCAATATTTGTTTGGTGGTTTCACAGGTACGGCACGGTAGCCTTGTCCGTTTCCTAGTCATTCAGGTGTGACTTTAACATCATCACACAGGGACAAGTGGCTTAATTCTCCACTTTTGGTAATGCACAATATTGACGAAAATTAGAGGACGGTGTGAAACAAGCTGTGGCAAAATACCATACTGATCCAACTGTTTGTTAAGGGGAGATATCCACTTGAGGATTTTTTTTCTTGACCCCTTTCTCCCTCATGTTTAGCCCCATTGCTTTTGATATTATAAAACGTTTGCCCCATTAGTTTAGCGATTTTAAGAACTTTCACCCCATATTAAGACCTTTCGTGCAATTCAGGTGTCGATTTTATCCTGGCGAGCGATAGCGAGCCTGTAATTTAAGTGTAATCGGCCTTCGGCCGGGACATTTTTCTACCGAAAAATTTACAAATTTATCTTGAAAGGGGGTCAAGGGGGTGAAATTTTAAGATTCCTGGAGGAGTAGGAAACAAACTAGAAACCTCCCCTTAATAAGTTATTCCCAAACAAACGATGCCTCAGGGCCTCTGAAACCCATAGTAGGTGTTGAGTTTTTTGTCTCCTGGCGAGCAATAGTGAACCTCTAATTTTAATAGGAACCGGCTTTCGGCGGCCGGGACATATTTCTACCTAAAAAGGTACACATTTATCTCAATGGGGGGGTCTAGGGGGTGGGTTTTTATTTTTTATTTTTTTGTTTTATTTTTTTTTCTCCCAAGCTTGCTGAAGGTCTAACGAGGAAACTAAAACATACATGAATGCATCTATACATACACCACAAAATAACCACTATACCATTAATACGTTTGACATAAAAACCTATAAAAGCGAGATTGTAGTTGTAAAGGTGGTACAAGACCATGTATCCCGACTGTACGTTTGCTTTAGAGAAACAGTAGAGCCAGTAGGGTAACAGAAGACATGGCTGTAACTGTACCTAGACCTTGGTGTAGGGTTGCTGGGCCCTTGTTATACTTTCACCGATACCATTTGGATCTATACCCTTGCTACAGTTGGTTTCAATAGTTCCAAATTCACCTTCGCCAAATGTTGTGTTGAGGGGCTAGTGGCTGTTTTGTTTTTGTTTTTTTCTATTAATTCATATATTTATATACTTTTAAAGTTTCCTCGCTAGACCTTCATCAAGCTTAGAAAAACACCCCCTTCAAGATAAATTTGTATTTTTTTCGGTAAAAATATGTTTCGGCTGTAAGCCGATTCCTCATAAAATTACAGGCTCGTTATCGCTCGCCAGGAAGAAATCGATACCTAAATGGCACGAAAGGTCTTAAAATTAACAACGAAAGGGGGCGAAAGGTGTTAAAATCGCCAAACTAATGGGCCGAACGTCTTCAAATCTCAAAACTAATGGGGCTAAATACGAGGAAGAAGGGGGACCCGAAAAACGACCTATCTCCCCTTAAGTCAACATAAACTTTACATATTAAGTCTGATACGCGAAACATAAGAACAATTGCCACTGGGTGTTTGGAAATATGTGAAGACTCGAGATGATATAATTTCTCAATCAACCTTGTTAGGGATTTCACCGCATGCAAGTTTCGAGTTATTTAGAAGTTCAAGCTATACACAGTTCAATATGAAATATTACAGAAAGATGAGAGTATGTTGAATGGAAAAAAAAAATATATATATATATATATATATATATATATATATATACATATACCGTATATATATATACAGTATATATAAATTTTGTTTAGTTATTATTATTTATTATTGTGTTGTATTTATTTGTATTTGTTTGATTATACCTACTGTATATGTGCGTTATAAACGTTATATAACATGTAGTACTGCTTAATATCGATGTCTTCAGCTTGAACATCCTTATATATAGCTCGAAACTCGCTAGTGGTCAGTTTTAGACTCCCACTGTAGATACCTTCTTTGGCTACCGTGTGTGTGTGCCGTACAAAGGTCACATTGGTAGTTTACGGAGGATAGATACAGTTTACTTTACAATTTATGCTTACTAAACTTATGGCAGCAGTTATCGGTGAAATAGAATAGTTTAGGAGCAAGTGGACCCTTTGGGGATTGTGGCGGGTTATAGCAGTTTATTCTGCCGATTATTAGACCATTTTATTCAGCTTATTAAGAACCTGTGGGAGTTAGAGTTATTTGAGATCATTGGCACTCGTCTGATTCCTAGAGATCCTTCCTTAGTTGCATAAAATCGTCTAATGCTAAACATAGTACTGTGTAGAAAAGCGTCCTCCAGTACTGAAGGGGTTAATATTGTGTTCCGGTCAATGTTGGCGCTCCTTTATTTGCTCTTGGTCGATTTTTGTTTTCATGGTTTCATTATTTTTCTAGTTTCCTTCGTAGACCTCCATCAAACTTAAACAAACTAAAAACTAAAAAAAAAAAACATTAGATCCTTCTTCTAGATAAATTTGTACATTTCGGCCGGTTCTTCCAAAATTACAGGCTCACTATCGTTCGCCAGGAAAAATATCGACACCTAAATAGCACGAAAGGTCTTAATATTGACAAAGAAATGGGGCGGAAGGTCTTAAGCTCGACAAGGTAATGTCCGTGACTAAACAGAACCTTAGAGCCTTGAATAATGTGAATAATGAGCGAGTACATGTTATGGTCATGTTTGGAAGTTAACACATGCGGGAAGTCATGGTGAGGGGAGTCATCCAGTGTTATAGTTTTTATTTACATGCGAGTACATAATTATGAACACACTGATAATGGTTCGTCTAAATATATGCATTCGTACTTTTACTGGTATAATAATAATAATAATGAAGATCAAAACAACAATTGCAATTTCCCCATAAATGTAAATCTGAAGTGAATAATATGGCCCTGAAAATATTTGATGACGAGTGACAAATGGTGTGGGAGATGGGTCGTTTTTCTGGTTCTCTTTCTCCCTCCTGTTGAGCCCTATTTGTTTTGAGATTATAAGACGTTCAGCCAATTAGTTTGGCGATTTTAACAGCTTTCGCCCCATTTCGTTGTCAATTTTAAAACCTTTCGTGCCATTTAGGTGTCGATTTTTTCCTGGCGAGCGATAGCGAGCCTGAAATTTTAAGAGGAAGCCGCCTTTGACGGGAAATGTACACATTTATCTTGAAGGGGGTCTTGGAGGTATTTTTCTAAGCTCGATAGAGGTCTAGCGAGGAAACTAAGAAATAAAGGAATACATGAATTAATAGACCAATAAAAAAATGACCCATCTCCCCTTAATATATCAAGATGAAGGATCAACCTGCAAGCTTGCAGTCGCCGCCGCAGCAGTGCCTCTGTTAATGTAAGGCATCACATCACTGTAATTAAAGAAATGTGCTGTTTATTGGTCTCTGCTGGGTGGTCAGGGAGTGGAGAGAGAGAGAGAGAGAGAGAGAGAGAGAGAGAGAGAGAGAGAGAGAGAGAGAGAGAGAGAGAGAGAGAGAGAGACTATTTCTCTCTCTCTCTCTCTCTCAGACAGGAACATTGAGAGAGATTATGAGTAGAATGAAGGAAGGAATAAGGTATTGTATATAGTGTTCAACCAAATTATGCAATCTAGTGTAATCATATTTCCATCTATAAATTAAGTGTCTAGGATATTTTAATAAGTATAATATTAATTGTCAATGCATCGTGTGCTCACTATACGCATGGTTGTTTAAATGTGTACTGTATGTGTGTGTGTGTGTGTTTTTTTTTTTTTTTTAAATCTGTCTGCATAATAATCACACTCACCTATTTGGACCTTAACCCCTTCTGTACCGGCAACGTGTGTTTAATTGTATTCTTGCCATATTTAGACGATTCTGCGCAGTCTAAGAAGGATCTGTGGTGGTAAAAATTAATAAAGTGAGATAGTTCGAAGCCTTTTAATTGCTGGAGGCCGTTTTTTTATACTGAAGAAAATCGTCTAATATTAGCCAGAATATACTGAAGCTAAAAGGACATCACCGGTATACAACGGGTTAAGGGGAGATTTCCACTGGAGGGATTTTTTTCTTGACTCCTTTCTCCCTCATGTTTAACCCCATTGTTTTTCTAATTTTAAGACGTTCGCCCAATTATGTTGACGATTTTAAGAACTTTCAACCCATTTCTATCAATTTTAATACCTTTCGTGCCATGTACAGTAGGTGTCGATTTTATCCTGGCGAGCGATAGCGAGCCTGTAATTTAAGAGGAACAGGCTTTCAGCCGGGACATTTTTCTACCGAAAAATGTACAAATTTATCTTGAAAGGGTGTCAAGGGGGTGTAATTTCAAGCTTGATGGAAGTCTAGGAAACACACTAAAAACCTCCCCTTAAGCATGATCTTCACATATCCATCCTTTAATAAATGTTTGAGTTATTCAGTACCAGGGGCATCCCATTTATCATATTCTGGCAACTATTCTGTTGTATGAGCTTAGTATGGACCTCTAGCAATAATAAGGCTTCAAACTATCTCCTCCAACCTTTTTAACTACCACAAATCCTTCTTTACCTGCACACAATCGTTTTAGATATTGCTAGAATACAATATAACCCACGTCGCTGGTACTCAATGGGTTAAATATAAAATACTTTATTTATTGCGACATAACTTGGGTGAGCCCGAGAACTTTCAGTCTTCTACTTTATTTCTCCGCTTCTTTTTCCTCTGTCCAATTGCTCTTCTTTCCTACTTTACTCCAGCCATCTGGTCTGGACATAACGCTGGAACTCGAACCCTAATCCCAAGAGCCATTTGGCAAAAGAACCGGGCGAACTGTCATTGGGGTTCGCGAGGAATGACTAATAATGTAAACGTATTGGTTGGACAGGGTATCGGTGTGAGCAATGGGTGGTGGTGGTGGTGGTGGGCGAAGGGTGTGTGGAATGAGTGGTGGGTGAAGGGTGAGGAATGGGTGATGGGTGAATGGTGTGAGGAATGGGTGGTGGGTGGAAGGTCAAATAGGGAGATGATCACCGATGCCTCTAAACCTGACTACCTTCCCTTCTCTATCCTTCCCTTCCTTCCGTCCGTCCGTCCTTCCCTCCCTCCCTCCCTCTCTCCCCCCTTCTTTCCATCCAGCCTTCCTTCCTTCTTCTCTTCCCTTCCCTCCTTCCTTCCTTCTTGTTTGTTCTTCTTTCCATCCAGCCTTCCTTCCGTCCCTCCCTCCCTCCCTCCCCTCCCTCCCTCCCCCCCCCCCCCCCCCCCCCCCCCCTCAACCCCCCCCCCCCCCCCCCCCCCCCCCCCTTCTTTCCATCCAGCCTTCCTTCTTCGCTTCCCTTCCCTCCTTCCTTCCTTCTTTTTTGTTCTTCTTTTCTACCGTCCTTCGTTTCCCTTTTTTGTTCTCGTATTTTCCCTTATCTCTCCTTTTCTTCCCCTTCTCTTACATTCTTCTCTCCTTGCTTCTCTTTCCTTCTCTTGCTCCTCTCTCTTTTTTTCCTAGTTCTATGTCCTTTCGTCCCCACCCCATTTCTCTTTACTGTCTTTCATTACCTTATCGCCACCTCCCTGGTTTCTTTGATTCACTCTCTCTCTCCTCTCCATCTACCATCTCTTGTATTTTCCCTTCCCCCCATTGTCCTCTCCTTTCTTATCTTCCTTTCCTAACAAATACATTTTATGTTTACGAAATGTTGTTATTTAGATATAGATGCAGAAAAGTAGACGCGTCTTACATATGAATTGGTTCTGTATAACATTCAAATGTGTACACGCTCGATTGTTGTTAAATAGCTGTGTCTGAGTGGATCCCCCTCTCCTTATGTATCACCTGCTCATATTAATCCTGCATATCTCTCTCTCTCTCTCTCTCTCTCTCTCTCTCTCTCTCTCTCTCTATCTCTCTCTCTCTCTCCTGCTTCTCTCTCTCTCTCTCTTGTGCTTCTCTCTCTCTCTCTCTCTCTCTCTCTTTCTTTCTTTCTTTCTTTCTCTCTCTCTCTCTCTTTCTTTCTTTCTTTCTTTCTTTCTTTCTCTCTCTCTCTCTCTCTCTCTCTCTCTCTCTCTCTCTCTCTCTCTCTCTCTCTCTCTCTCTCTCTCTCTCTCTCTCTCTCTCTCTCTCTCTCTCTCTCTCTCTCTCTCTCTCTCTCTCTCCCCCTTGTACACCTTAAGGGCAGGTGTAGGCAGGTGAGTGTGTGGTTAATGAACTGGTTCCTCATGGTGGTGCCTACTACTGTCCAGTCTACCTCGTACATTATAGTCACTTTCCTTCGTCTGCCTCCCATCTTAACCCCTTTTACCGGCTGCATTTATGTCTACATTACTCTACTTGTATTGCAGCCCCATCTACTTCACTTATTGCAGCCCCATCTACTTCACTTATTGCAGCCCCATCTACTTCACTTATTTTAATATTCACATTTCTTTAGCTGGCTCTGATGATTTGTATTAATAACCTCAACATATTTCATATGTTATGTAAAGCTAAAGTTAGACGATTTTATTAAGCTTAAGAATGGCCTGTAACATTCAGATTTGTAAATACTTTTTCATTTAACCTTTTGACTTCCATAACTGAAGTTACTGGTGTTAAAGAACAATTAGTTTTATTTGAACCATTATAAAGGGAAGAACAATCTTCGAATTTAAATGGTTAAACTAAATTAAGGAGGGAGGGGTTTAGTTTGCTCCCTAGACCTCTATCAAGCTTAAACAAAATCATCCCCCAAGACCTGCCTTGGAGATAAGTTTGTGTATCCAGGCCCGTGCTAAAGGTCAAGCTAATGGGGCGAACGTCTAAATATATCGAAACTAATGGGGCTAAATTTGAGCTAAATATCAGTCTGCTCTTATCATATTAAAATTTCTTGACCAACTTCTTCGCCTACCCCCTTATATATTTTAGCATTTCTTCAGATAGCTATTGTATTGTTTATTCATCCAACTATTACTTTATTCATACAGCTATTTTATTTTATTCATCCAACTATTTTATTTTATTCATACAACTATTTTATTTTATTCATACAACTATTTTATTTTATTCATACAAATATTTTATTTTATTCATACAACTATTTTATTTTATTCATACAAATATTTTATTTTATTCATACAACTATTTTATTTTATTCATCCAACTATTTTGTTATCAATTTGTTTATTTAGTCGTCTATTTTTGTTTTCATTTCCTCAATTTCCTCATGTTTGCATATTTTGTTTCATTTCTTCATTCCTTTTCTAATTTGTGTTCATGTGTGTTCTCATTTAGGTTATCTGTTTTCTCCCGTAGCGATGTATGTTCTCTTTTAGTTAAGTTGTTTTCTTATTTTGTACCCATTTCCTCATTTTCATATATTTGTTTCCCCCTTTCTTGACTTATACTGTATATGTTTGTATTTAGGCTATCGATCATAGATACAATCTACAAATGTTTAAATCCAGTTGTTACAAACATTTTATGAATGGAGGATGCCTTTAGGCACATGGACCTTTTTGTTTTATCTGTGTTTTTCCTTCCTCCGTTCATTGTCTCTTAAAAAAAAAAAAAAAAAAAAAAAAACTACCTGGCCTGAATTGAAGCATATCGACGTCATATAATATGTTCGCATTACATTATTTCACCTACATCTATATTTAATTTTATTATCTGCTTAAAGGGACATGGGCCGGTTTTCTGGACCACTTTTTCCCTAATGTTTAGCCCCATTAGTTTTCAGATGTTCAGATGTTTGCCCCATTAGTTAGTCGATTTTAAGACCTTTCGCCCCATTTCTTCGTCAATATTTAGACCTTCCGTGCTATTTAGGTGTCGATTTTTTCCCTAGCGAACGATAGTGTGCCTGTAATGTTGGAAGAATCGGCCTTCGGCCGGGACATTTTTCTACCGAAAAATGTACAAATTAATCTAAAAGGGGGATTTAATGGAGGTTTGTTTTTAAATTTGATGGAGGTCTAGTGAGGAAACTAGAACAACTATGAATACATGCAAAAATCGCCCAAAAAGTGAACCAGCGACTTCATTTAACCTCATTTTGGCTAGTATTATTAACAGGCTTCGAACTATCTCACTTGACCTTTTTTACTGCCTCAGATCTTCATAAAACAGCCCAAAATCGTCGAACAGTAGGCAGAACAAAGTTAAAAGAATGTCGCTGGCACAGAAGGGTTTAACTACTTCATATTATTTGTCTACCAACCGCAGTTTATAGAAGCTATATGTCACCCGAGAGCCCTTTTTCCGTCAATGTTCGACAAGCGTGTTCTTTCTAGTACTATTGTAGGGTAGTTTGGCATTGGAATAGACAATTAGACTGATTTTATATGATTTTAGAACACTGAAATAATCCAGAACTTTAAGGGGAGGTTTTTAGTTTGTTTCCTACTCCTCCAGCAATCTAAAAATGTCACCCCCTTTCAAGATAAATTTGTAAATTTTTCGGTAGAAAAATTTCCCGGCCAAAGGCCGGTTCCTCTTAAATTACAGGCTCGCTATCGCTCGCCAGGATAAAATCGACACCTGAATGGCACGGAAGGTCTTAATATGGGGTGAAAGTTCTTAAAATTGCTAAACTAATGGGGCAAACGTTTTATAATATCAAAAGCAATGGAGCTAAACATGAGGGAGAAAGGGGTCAAGAAAAAAATCCCTCAAGTGGAGATCTCCCCTTAATTCAGACGATGCCAGACCCCAATTTCCGAAAGAAATTGCTGGAAAAAGCGCTCGTGTGACACTGGCTTAATTCAGTTTATTGTCTGCTTAGTTTCATCACATTTCTTGACTTACCTATTTTGTGTATTTCAGCTTCATATTTGTAACAGCTCTTCACATTCCTTTACCTTCCTCATTCAGGTAGTTCAGCATCTTTTCTACTGCACTACACATTTCTACCGAAATTTATGTATTTGAGTTATATTTCTGTTCACTATTTCACATTTCTTAACCCTTAGAAGATACGATGACGCTAATCTTTTCTGTTTTGGGCTATTATTAGAGGATTTTATTCAGATTAGGAAGGGTATATGACAGTCAGAGAGTTAATTGAGACCGTAATCACCCTTATATTTTCCACAGGTACTACGTAAATTGTATAGAATCGCCTAATGATATTAAGGAACACGCCGTTCTTAACATTAATCCTCCATTACAAACCCCAATGCACTAGAATAAACTAAGGAAAGTATACGACCCTCCCGGGATTCGAACTCGGGACACCACACTCCGAACATAAGCATCTACTCCATTACACCACCGACACAGTACTGTAAAAGTGCGTCATAATCTTCAAAGAGCTAAGGGGGGTGACCTGCTTGTTGTTATTTCTGTCCTTTTCTCTCTTTCTCTGGCTTGTATCCATTCGGCCTCATTCAGCCAACTATTTTAAGACGTTTATCCCCATCTAGGTGTCGATTTCTTCCTGGCGAGCGATAGCGAGCCAGCATTATATGAAGAAATCCGGCTTCGCCGGAGAAATTTTTCTATCGAAAAATTCACAAATTTAGCCTGCTGTCAAACAAAAATAAAAAATATGCTGGCTCGCTACCGCTCACCAGTAAAAAATTGACACCTGGATGGGGATAAACGTCATAAAACAGTAGGCTGAATGGGGCCAAATGGATACAAACCAGAGAAAGATAGAAAAGGACAGAACAAAAAAAGGTCACCCCCCTTAAGCTGCCTCTGCCTTTTTTTTCCGTATCTCGTTTTCTCTCTTCTTTCCTGATTCTATAGTTTACCCTTCATCCCTTACTTATGTACAGTTGTGGACAAAGTTGAAGCGTGTTGTTACGATACACTGGCCAATTATTATGAGAAACTACTTGAGCCACACATTATAGTACTGGTTTCACTATAGTCTGTTTATTTTCATCTGACGGTAAATTTCCATGTCCTCATCTTGATTATTCGGTTATTTTGAATATTTTTGTGGAGAAATATGCGTTGGTTATGAAAACGTGGCAATAATACGACGCAGATACATAGTAGATTCATATGTTTCCATTGAGTATCGAGAAATGAGTTGCTAATTTAAGGGTTTCTATTTGCCGTTAGCTGAAATATAACCGACTAAAGTTAATGTTCACCGACTAGTACCTGTCAAAGTGTTGATGACAGAGACTGTACATGATCTTTGTGTCAACTATCTATTACTTATTTCCTGTATGTATTACTGTCTTGCAATTTGTGTATGGTTTAATCTTCATTGCCCTCCTCACCCCCATCTCTCTCTCTCTTCTCCTTCCTCCACCTCTTTACCCTATCTCATTATCTCTTCCCTTCTTCCCCTCCTCTTTCTTCTCCCTCCTCCCCTACCCCTTTCCCCCTCTCTGTCTACCTCTTTCTTCTTCTCCAGTATTCCCCTCCTCTTCCTTCCCCCTCCTCTTCCTTCCCCCTCCACTTCCTTCTCCCTCCTTCCCCCCTCTCCTCCTCCTTTTCATCTCCCTCTTTAATCACTTCTTTCCCTTCCTCTCCTACCTCCTCTTTGCCCTCCCCCACCTCTTTCCCCTCCTCCCTTACCTCCTCTTTGCCCTCCTCCTCCTCTTCACTCCTCCCTCACCACCTCCACGTCTTCATCCATCATGGTCCTCCCACATATCCGGTTAAAATAATGTACTTCGTGTTTTCTAATGATTTTCTTTTAGTTATCTTTGCATATCTTCAACACATACTACTAAATTATTATTCCTCCTTTTATTATATTTTCCTTCCTCCTCCATTATCTTATTCTTGCTCCTCCTATTTCTTGTCGTCCCCCCCCCCCCTACCTCTCCTCATCTCCCTCCTCTTTTCTCTCCTCCCCCTTCATATTGTCTACTTCTTATCTTCATTTATTGTCTTTTCCGCGTGCCTCTTTATCCCTCCTCTACAATATGTCTTTCTCCTCTCGTCCTCCTTCTCACCTCTTCACTCCTACTTCTTCTTTCCCATTGTTCGCTTATTTCTCCTTTTCTTCTTTGTTCCGCCTCGTCAGTTCATCATCATCGCTCATCCTTCCATTACACACGATTATTTTCACCACCTTTTTCACCACCTGCTCCCCCACCTTTTTCACCACCTGCTCCCCCACCTTTTTCACCACCTGCTCCCCCACCTTTTTGCTCGGCCCAACACAGAAGTGTATAATAATTGTTTTCCTTAATTTAATTATACAAATGTCCTCTCTCGTCTCGCAAATTAGATTGCGAAAGTGTAAGTTGAAAATTTATGATGCTCTTCTCTCGCACTAGAATAAATTAGATTGTCAGAATGTATGTTTTTTGCTTCTCTCTCTCTCTCTCTCTCTCTCTCTCTCTCTCTCTCTCTCTCTCTCTCTCTCTCTCTCTCTCTCTTTATTCAGTTCCCCTACTTTGATCTCCTTTATATCTTGGGTTTTATATATAATTTACACTGGTGATATTTATATGTATTTGGCACTGGTATAAGAATGTGTTTATTGTTAATGTACAGACAGTAACTAAGGCATTAACCTGGGACAAGCTCGGTGAATGAGTAACTTCCCTCTCAATAAATACATATCTGGTTACTATTGTATGATATAGTCTCATTGTAATTTACAGGCAGATTACATATATACTGTACATACATACACATTACACAGTTATAAACATACATACATACATACATACATACTTATATACATACATGCATCATTATATAACTTACAGGCAAATTTTCATATATACATACATAAACACTTATATACATACATACATACGCACATAC
>CM064543.1:412097-452097 GCA_032716605.1 Paralithodes platypus
ATATAATTTTGAATTAGATGAACCTACCCATTCATTGAAGAAGAGGTTTGTGAGGGATAGAAAGACAATGGAAAGATGAATATAATAGTATAGGGGAGATCGGTGAATAACATTATGAAGACTACTACATACATATATACATATACATATGCATACATACATATATACAATATAACTGCTAATAAAGGGTTTGAGGTAAGCCAGTGGTAATCCTAAATATGATTGTTTATATCCTGTCGCCCTGCTGATAATTGACATGATTACATTTAGTAAGTAATGAATGTGAATGTTTAGTGGATTATCTTGTGCATGATACATAACTAAAGCGAGATTTTTTTTTTTTTTTTTTCTAATAGCAATATATTTAATATCTAAAAACAGTATATATTTAATTAATTTAGATGTATTTATATAATTATATTAAAATTATATAAATACATCCAAATTTATGGAAATATATAATATTTCTATGTATTAAATATATTACTATTAGAATAAAACATGTTTTTCTCGCTTTAGATACGTATCATAAAAATAGATAATCCACTATATATTCACATCCATTACTTAATAAATGTAATCTGTCAATTATCAACAAGGCGACAGGATATATATATATAATTAAATATTATTTAATTTCTGTGTAATCAATAGTATAATATTTGCAATATAGGCAGTCATTAGGTGAATGGACTTGTTTTATTAGCTTTGTGTATTTCCTTTCACTATTCTTTTATGTTAAAACAAGTGTTTATGTATTTTTCGTTTGTATACGTTTACTAAATCTGATGAGTAGTATAATATTTGCATTCCGTGTAAGAAATAGCCCTGGCGTCTCTTTGTGTCGGGTCACGGATGCCAAAATGATAGGTGATTTCTGTGACAAACGGTTTGGGTCCGTTTGCAACATCTTAAAGTTTGTGTGTTTTGATAAGGATAACTGGGTCGTGCTGGGAGACGTGGTGTGGGGGAGGGTGACGGGGGGAGGGTAGAACAGTTGACTGGAGATATATGGAGAGTTGATGGGGGTAGGACACGTTGACAGGAAATTGATGGAGAAAGGAACAGATGACGGGTAATGGATGAGGCTAAACACAGTTGATGGGGATAGGAACAGTTGACAGGGCAAGAAGATGGGGTTATGAAAAATTAACAGGGAAAGTTGGTGAGTATAGGATTACACACATACTGTACATACATATATACATCATTTTAAAATTCAATTGTTCCACACGAAGTGTGGTTATGGTCTCGCGTCCTAATGGTGGTGCTCCAGGCAGCCCTATGCAGAGCTGCCTCTTTGTTTTATATAATCAGATCGTAAGGTTTGATTCCACGTCTTTCATGGTCTGCCCCTTGGTGCAGCTCCCTCCACGTTCACGGACTTGCATATTTTCGCTCAACTTTATTCATTCGTCCTCTCCACATGTCCAAACCATCCAAGCCTGCTAGTACGCAACTCATCACTGATACTCTTGATACCTAATCGTCTCCTCAGATCATTATTATGTATCCTGTCGTGCAATTTAGCCTCACACATCCATCTCACCATTCTCATTTCATTAAGTTCCATTCTGTTGATTGGAACAACAGGACACCACCCATAACGAGGGGCGTCGCGCTCCTTGGTGCCGCTAGAAGAGTGGCGAACACATCAAAAGGTATCAAAAGGTAAGGACAACATGATAAAGGATGGGAATAGTTGACAAGGGCAGTTAATCTGGTAATTTGACAGGGAAAGGTATGAAGGATATTTATTAAGAATACACGTTGATAAGCACTAACTGGGATTTAATAGGAAAAGATGACCATGGATTAATTTGAGTGATCGACAGGGACTTCATATTACCTGTTATATTATGATATTTGTATCCTGCCGAGGAACATGGTGTGGGAGACAGGTGAGGTAGACATTCTGACAGGGAAGGTTGGCAGTGGTTAAAATGTTTAGATTTGGCAGGGTTTTATGATGGGATATTGATTAAAATTACGGGAGGGGGGGGTTTGCTCCTGATACCTCTCAAGCTTGAAAAATATCCTGATCGAAGAAGTTATTATGAAAGATTGTTGAGGTCAGGGAAAATTTATGTAGATTATAAGAAGTTTGAGAACGAAATTTTACTGGAAAATTGTATGAGAGTTATTGGCAAGAATCTGACATAAAGGGTTAAAATAATAGGTAAACTCTCTGGGATGGCTGAGAACATTACCTGGGAACATTGACGGTAGTTTTACCCCTTCACCACCATTACGTATTTTAGTCAACATTAGACCATTTTCTTTACTTTATAATCTACCTCTACGACTATATCGGTAAATACAATCTCAATAAACCCTCTGAATAACATAGGCCCTTCTTAAACTGCATGAAATCATGTAATTTGACCCAGAATCAAAGGTGTAAAGGCTTCCTGGTTCTGAAGGGGTTAATCAAGTTAAACTATAGAAATGCCCGGGAAAGATGTCAGAATAAGGTTGACGGTGAAGGTTAACGGGGAAGATAGACAAGGAATGATACATGTTAAATTGACAGATGATTGACAAGTTGACAGGAAAATGGACAATACACTATCAAAATCAGAGGTGACACATCCTGAAATAGTGAGATTGATTGGAGTGGTGACCGGTGAAGCAGGAGAGTGGGTGAGAGAAAACAGTGATCATACACCATGTTTCAAATATGTAGGCTAGGAATCGTGACCCCACACCTCTGTAACTCAATAAGGGCTTGAGCAAATGGACTGTACATTTTCACACTTATTCCCTGGCAGACGCTTCCCAAATTGTAGATATATTAGCTCGATTACTCTAGTCGTTTGTGAGTTATAGAGGGTAATGTTCAAGAGTTGTTGCCTACTTATTAGAAACAGGGTATAGTAATGTGGCGATCGTGTGAGTGACGTGATGTGTAGAGGGCTGGAATAGTGTTGCCAATTTAGCTACTTTACCACTAGATCTGGAGGTATTAATTCGATCTAGAGGCACATATTTACACTTAGCGACATGAATTCTAAAGATATTCTGGAGATTTGAGCCATTTTAGAGCGATGTTTTTTTAGTGATTGTACCATAATTCTAGCTATTTTCGGCTATGATTTACTAGCTAGCGGAGTTGATTTACTATCTAGCGGAGTTGATTTGGTAACCCTGGGCTGGAACAAAATAGCCACAAGTAGAAGGTCATGTTTAGATCGCTGGCAAAACACCGACTTGACTTTGACGAGAAAACCGCTACAGACACACGGGTACATAACTACACACATGCACCACAGGCCAGCACACACACGCCACACTCAGGGAAACTCTTAAGAAATTGTGTATTCCGTTAAAAAGCATGGTAATTTGCATGAGTGTGGGGGGGGGGGGGGTGATCAAATCTTGGCTAAAATTAAATCTGATTAATGTAGTTCCATTTGAAAACTTTCAGAGAGAGAGAGAGAGAGAGAGAGAGAGAGAGAGAGAGAGAGAGAGAGAGAAGCGGGGGGGGGGGGGGTCATGCAAGGAAATAACTTGTTGTGATATAGGTTCTGTAATGAGAGGTTTGAGGGATGAAGATGACACGGGTGACTAAATAGAGTATGAGGTTAGTGGTGGTGGTGGTGATGATGGAAGGTACGGAGAGGTTATAGGTCAATGAGGTGCTGGTGAATGAGTTACACCAGAACACCATCAATTGTTTAGCACGCAAATTGAAATTGGTTAGATTTAGGTAGGAATTTAACCCTTTCACTTCAATGGCGTCTTCTTGTTTTATTCAGGCATCCAGTAGTCGATTTATTTTCAACTTAAAGACCCTGCCGTAGTTACCGGTTTTGTTCTATCTATCTATCTATCTATTGCCGGACGCCTTACTTCCCTTACGAGGGTGGCCATACACAGAATGCCCCCAAGCGGACCTATTCCCTGTGAGAGGGACAACCTGAGCCAGTTTAGTGAAGGACTTACAGGATTGACCACTCAATTTAGGATCCGTCTAACTCCGAGGCCCTCTGTGTATCTTGTTAGCACTATTTTTCTACAGTGGTGTTCGGCTAATCCATCCACTAACCTGCCTTGCCCTTAGGTAAACAGTACGGATTTGTATCAGGTTTACTCCCCTAGACAGGTTGCCAACCAAGGCTGACGAGTCCCATCCACCCGGATTTATATAAGGTTGTCTCCCCTTATGAGTTGCCGACCAAAGCTAACGAGTCCCATCCACCCGGTTTGTTGAGATTTTTTTTTTTTTTTTTTTTTTTTTTTTTTTTTTTTTGAAGTGGTCCTTTCTAAACTGATGACAATAATTGTCCAACGTGTCTGGAACGAAATTACAATGTTACCATCGTACAAAAAGGGATTAAGGGATACATTTTAGGTAAGCTGTGCACAAATCTACTCTTAACCCTTTCACGCATTTATGACGCAGAGGTTGCCAGATTAGCAATAAGAAAGTTATCTCACTCTTATAATTACCTCTCCAAAATTAGTTTTCTGCCCACAGCTAACTCAAAGACACCTGTAGAGATTGAAGTAACTAAACTAAAGGTTTATAACTACCCCTGATGGTAACAAAGGCTTTAAAGTATCCCCAATAGGCTCAAAATTGCGTCATATGTCAGAGAAGGTTAATGTGGGCGGAGGGTGGTGTTGCTTACCGATTTCACTTGAACGAATTAACGGTAAAGATAATGATAGCAAGACAACAAGAAGGTTAGCTTTCGCGTATTTATCAGATCAGAAAAGGAAAGGTATACATTTCTAGTGGATAAATAGTATGTATAGAGAATATTTTGAAGGCAACCTACCGTCAAATATAGTAAGGGTCAAAACAGATCCAGGAAAAATATCTTTGGAAATTTGCATTGTTTGTGTTTTTCTCTAAACTAAGGATGAACAGTCGATGGTGTTGTGCAAAGCAATATTTACCCTCACTTCTAAATAATAAATAGGTAAATATTGAGTTGAAGGAGTTTACGGTAAACTAATTAGAATGAAAGGGTTATGTGAAGACCGAGTAGAGTAGTTTTGCCCAAAGGAATGTTTACCCTCTCCTCTTAATAATAAATAGCTAAATATTGAGTTGAAGGAGTTTACGGACAACTAATTAGGATGAAAGGGTTATGAGAAGACCGAATCAACAAGAGGGAGGGGATGAGTGACAGGCGGGATCAAGAGGTCAATGGATAGGGGAGGAAAGGCGGTGTTGGCAGATTGGAGAGGGTGGGAGGGGGCGAGGGGTAGGGGTGAGAGTTAGGTGACTGAGGGAGAGCTGATGAAATGGGGGAAGGATGAAAAGATGTAAAATGAGAGAGAGAGAGAGAGAGAGAGAGAGTAAATGAATGGGGAAGGAAAGGCTGGTTTGGCATATTGTCTAAGGGAAGGTATTTTCGTAGTAAGGGTTTAAGGCAGATTTAAATGTGATTTATTGGCATCTGTTTCGGCAACTATTGCAATATAATGTTATATGAATATGTCGCCACAAGACAATTAATTCACTTTCATTGACAATATCAGGGCAATTTTGTTGTGAAATGTTGCTTGAAAGTAAATAGTCGATCCTAGAAAAATTGCTCATGTAATTCCGTATTTAGAGAACTGAGGGATTGGTGATGAAAGGCGAGAGGATAGAAGATTGGTGATGAAAGGCGAGAGGATAGAAGATTGGTGATGAAAGGCGAGAGGATAGAAGATTGGTGATGAAAGGCGAGAGGATAGAAGATTGGTGATGAAAGGCGAGAGGATAGAAGATTGCAGGATAGTAGAATAAAACTAGAAAGGTTATGGGACGACCGAATCAACAAGTGGGAGGGGATGAGTGACAGGCCAGATCAAGAGGTCAATGGATAGGGGAGGAAGGGATGGGTCGGCGGATTGGATACGGTGGGAAGCCAGTGGGGGGTTTGGTTGGTTAGGACTGATTTACAGGATCTTTTTTATCACAATCTTTATCGGCAAGGACTGGTTTACAATATTTTTGTTTTTTCACAATCTTTATCGGCAAGGACTGGTTTACAATATTTTTTTTTCACAATCTTTATCGGCAAGGACTGGTTTACAATATTTGTTTTTTTCACAATCTTTATCGGCAAGGACTGGTTTACAATATTTTTTTTCACAATCTTTATCGGCAAGGACTGGTTTACAATTTTGTTTTCACAATCTTTATCGGCAAGGACTGGTTTACAATATTATTTTTTTTTCACAATCTTTATCGGCAAGGACTGGTTTACAATATTTTTTTTCTTTCACAACCTTTATTGGCAAGTCTTCTCTGGCAGTTTCTGAATTAAATTGTTACATGAATTATGTCACCCAAGTGTATCTACTTCCAAGTCTATTTTCCAGTACTAGATCCAATCCTGAATTAGTGTCAGACAAAAATATACAATCGAAAGTTGCCGAAAGACAGAGTGGCAAAGAATTGATAGAGATAGACGGTGTGTGTGTGTGTGTGTGTGTGTGTGTGTGTGTGTGTGTGTGTGTGTGTGTGTGTGTGTACTTACTCTAGTTGTATTGCTGGAGTGAGCATGCTCGTTATTTCCCGCCTCCTATATGTGTAGGTGTTATATGTATCGTTGGAATGGCTGTGGATGTGTGTGTAGTCTGTATTTTTAGCCAATTGGCGACATCGGAAACGAAGGCTTAGGGTGGATCTGTATGGTACCATTCTCACTATAGACGGTACCGTCTCGCCCGAAGGCTTAGGTAGCCATCAGCTTAGGTGAACCATATGATACCCATCTCGCCTTGTACCATTTTTGCCAACCCCAGATGGGACGTCACAACGTCGTCCACTTATTCCAGGTACCTATTTACAGCTAGGTGAACTGAGGCTAACACATGAAAGGAGACAAGCCCAATTTGTCTCCGCCCGGCCGGGGATTGAACCCCCGACCCCTCGTGTGTGAGACGAGAGCTCTACCTACTATAGGCTACGGGCTGTGTGTGTGTGTGCGCGTGCAATTTTTTTTTTTTTTTTTTTTAAGGGGTCAAAGGATAGGGATGGAAAGGCGGATTGGGTAGGTGTTGGATGCCCAGGGTTGTTGTGGTAGGTGAGGGTTAGTCAGGGGGACGAGGGGGAGAGGTGATGAAGGGTGCTAGAAGAGAAGATTGTAGGATAGTCCGGTATAGAGTGAGAACCGTGGAGGAGGAAGATGTAAACGAAGAAGGGAATAACACCTCACTGGGACTCTCTTCTCAATATAGTAGGTTTGAATTATGTTGGCAAGTGATAGATTTTTTCGGACACATTATTGGGTTACTTTAACAATTATTTGTTACTGGCTTTATGGTAAACAATTATTGATTTTTGGATTTATGTTCGAATTAAATGTTCCCTACATCCCTGGGTGAAAACTTTTAGGGGAAAAATCTGTTTTGAGCAAATAATTGATGCAGATTAAGTCATTGTGCAGCAATAGCTTTAGGGTTAAGCTATGGCGGGTCAGTGGGAATGCCTTGCTCTCTCGAATCTGAACCGGTACTTTGTTTTGTTTAGTTTCATGGAAAAAATGGGTCAACATGTTCAGATAGGAAGTAAAATCCAAGTTATGGAATAATGTAAAATGCATATTTCTGACAGGACAGACCCAGTTGCAGGTATATTGTTTATGGCCAACCCTTAGGGAACTGAGGCGTCATGGATCGATAGATAACATATCAGACACCTTTTTGCTATGTGACAACCAACTGGTTAATCTTGTTGTGGAATGTAACAGCATTATTAGATAAGGTATTAAAAGAATGGGGTTTAATATTCAGAAAACAATCTCCTAGGAGTATCCAGTAAGAGGGCCGAGAACCTGAACCTGCCACTTACCTGGATACCAATTATGTCTTCACCCAGTATTACAAACAATTCAACGTCTCGTGTGTACCATCACCACAAATTTGAGAACACCAACAAAAGCTTAAGGGGAGGTTTTTAGTTGATTCCCTAGACTTCCATCAAGCTTAAAATTACTCCCCCTTGACCCCCTTTCAAGATAAATTTGTACATTTTTCGGTAGAAAAATGTCACGGCCAAAGGCCGGTTCCCCTTAAATTACAGGTTCGCTATCGCTCGCCAGGAAAAAATCGACACCTAAATGGCACGAATGGTCTTAAAATTGACAGAAATGGGGCGAGGGTTCTTAAAATCGCCAAACTAATGGGGTAAGCGTCTTTAAATCTCACAAGCAATGGGGCTAAACATGAGGGAGAAAGAGGTTCAGAAAAAAAATCCTCCAGGTGGAAATCTCCCTTTAATGCGATGTTCGTGCTGTAAGAAGTTTGTAGTATAGACATTGATATTTACCAGACGTATAAGAAAATGTGGGTTTGTTTTGGATGAACATTATGTTGAATTTAAGTTGATTTAGTAGATGTGTACTACAAACCTATTTTAGCTTGCATTTCAGCTCGATGTTGATGTCTATAGCTTAAACTTTATGTCTATAGCTTAAACTTTCTGATAGTGCGAAACTCACCATAGGTCAATACTCTGCTGTTATTGTATACAGTGGATGAGAAATAGCTGCTTGGTTCTGTGTGTATTCTAGGTAATGAACTGACTAAAAGGTATACTGATGTAGGAACTTAGCTGATAATTATTTACAGCATATGAAATATACTATGATACTGTATATATGTAGTGATGAACAGAAAGATCTAAAGCATCTATACTATGTGTCTAATCCAGATCAGATTCTCGCAGTGAAATAGATAGGAATTTACACACAAATATTAAAGTTGATTATATATATATATATATATATATATATATATATATATATATATATATATATATACATATACAGTATATTAATCGTCAGTTATGAAAAACAATTATTACTAAGCAAATATGTAGTTTTATATTATGCAATCACAGTAAGTGTCAGGAAAATAATATTAACCCTTTCACGCTCATATGACGAATATGTTGCCAGATTAGCAATAATAAATAGAGTTCTCTTACTCTTATAATTACCTCTCCAAAATTAGTTTTCTGCCCACAGCTAACTCAAGACAACTGCAGAGGTTGAAGTAACTAAACTAAAGGTTTTTAAATACCCCTGATGGTAACAAAGGCTTTAAAGTATCCCTAATAGGCTGAAAATCGCGTCATATGTCGGAGAGGGTTAATTAATTTAATCTCGCCTGGTTAGTATGATTGGAATATAGATATAAGCAAAACGGCCAAAATCAAAAGAGGAGACCATGATGGAAGATTATGAAAGGAAAGGATGCGAGACTATAGTTTTGTTTAGGTTACACTATACAAACAAATGTGAACTGGTAAAAGAGTTTGAGGAAGTTCGGAGAGGTAAGAGGGAGGGGGGGTTGTGTTTGTTTACATTACACTTAGATATTATCAATAGAGTATAATTAAAACGGAATATAGGGCAAGAATGGCGTGAGGAAACAAAGTATTCGGGGGTGATAGTGTGGAGGGAAGGTGAAAGGGGTGATAGTGTGGAGGGTGGAGGGAAGGTGAAAGGGGTGATAGTGTGGAGGGAAGGTGAAAGGGGTGATAGTGTGGAGGGAAGGTGAAAGGGGTGATAGTGTGGAGGGAAGGTGAAAGGGGTTATAGTGTGGAGGGCTGGAGGGAAGGTGAAAGGGGCCCCTGTGATAGTGTGGAGGGAAGGTGAAAGGGGGTGATAGTGTGGAGGGAAGGTGAAAGGGGGTGATAGTGTGGAGGGAAGGTGAAAGGGGTGATAGTGTGGAGGGAAGGTGAAAGGGGGTGATAGTGTGGAGGGGTGGAGGGAAGGTGAAAGGGGGTGATAGTGTGGAGGGGTGGAGGGAAGGTGAAAGGGGGTGATAGTGTGGAGGGAAGGTGAAAGGGGGTGATAGTGTGGAGGGCTGGAGGGAAGGTAAAAGGGGGTGATAGTGTGGAGGGGTGGAGGGAAGGTGAAAGGGGGTGATAGTGTGGAGGGAAGGTGAAAGGGAGTGATAGTATGGAGGGGTGGAGGGAAGGTAAAAGGGGGTGATTGGTCAGGTCAGAGGAGGAGGGGGGAGGAGTGATAGAGGAGAGGAGGGATGGTAAGGTGATCGTTAGTTTAGGAACACACACACACACACTACCATGAAAAGAGAGAGAGAGAGAGTGTGTGTGGGTGTGTGTGTGTGTTATTCCGCCACTTGTAATCGCTGGAGACGTTCGGGTGTCTATTTGCGTTTTTTTTTTTCTGTTTGTTTTCAATTGGCAGTTTTTCTGTGTAATTGTACATTCTCTTAATGTGCTCAGGTCTCTCACTCGTGTCCTAGGACGTGTTCTATATTTGTTTCGTTAACCCTTTCACCGCCATTACGTAATGTTCATCATATTCGGGTACCATTAGACGATTTGTTTTAGTTTATAATCTACCTCTACGATGCAAATGGGTCAATACGATCTCAATAAATCCTCTTCATAACATAGGTTCTTAAACGGCATGACATCATCTAATTTTAGCCAGAACCAGAATCAAAGATAAAAAGGCGTCATGGTACTGAAGGGGTTAAGTAGCTTCTTTCTCTCTCTCTCACTCACTCTCACTCTCTCTCCCACTCACTCACTCTCTCTCTCTCTCTCTCTGTATTGCTGATATAAAAACTTCTTGAAAATATTGCCTCGCCGACCTGTAATCATCGAAGACGTTCAGGTGTGTGTGTGTGTGTCTGTTCCGTCTTCAGCTTTCGTGGGTCCTTTCTACTTTATTCCGTATACATGTATTTTATTTTTCATTAGTAATTACTCTCTCCTATTCGTAAGTCTGTTTTTATTTATTTATTTTTATGTATTTTTATTTATTTATTTTTGTAATCTGTATTTTGTATTTTCCGTAAGTTAGCCTTCTAGTTTCCATAATATTTTCCGTAAGTTAGCCTTCTAGTTTCCATAATATTTTCCGTAAGTTAGCCTTTTAGTTTCCATATTATTTTCCGTAAGTTAGCCTTCTAGTTTCCATAATATTTTCCGTAAGTTAGCCTTCTAGTTTCCATATTATTTTCCGTAAGTTAGCCTTTTAGTTTCCATAATATTTTCCGTAAGTTAGCCTTCTAGTTTCCATATTATTTTCCGTAAGTTAGCCTTCTAGTTTCCATAATATTTTCCGTAAGTTAGCCTTCTAGTTTCCATATTATTTTCCGTAAGTTAGCCTTCTAGTTTCCATAATATTTTCCGTAAGTTAGCCTTCTAGTTTCCATAATATTTTCCGTAAGTTAGCCTTCTAGTTTCCATATTATTTTCCGTAAGTTAGCCTTCTAGTTTCCATATTATTTTCCGTAAGTTAGCCTTCTAGTTTCCATAATATTTTCCGTAAGTTAGCCTTCTAGTTTCCATATTATTTTCCGTAAGTTAGTCTTTTAGTTTCCATAATATTTTCCGTAAGTTAGCCTTCTAGTTTCCATAATATTTTCCGTAAGTTAGCCTTCTAGTTTCCATATTATTTTCCGTAAGTTAGCCTTCTAGTTTCCATATTATTTTCCGTAAGTTAGTCTTTTAGTTTCCATAATATTTTCCGTAAGTTAGCCTTCTAGTTTCCATATTATTTTCCGTAAGTTAGCCTTCTAGTTTCCATATTATTTTCCGTAAGTTAGTCTTTTAGTTTCCATAATATTTTCCGTAAGTTAGCCTTCTAGTTTCCATATTATTTTCCGTAAGTTAGCCTTCTAGTTTCCATATTATTTTCCGTAAGTTAGTCTTTTAGTTTCCATAATATTTTCCGTAAGTTAGCCTTCTAGTTTCCATATTATTTTCCGTAAGTTAGCCTTCTAGTTTCCATATTATTTTCCGTAAGTTAGTCTTTTAGTTTCCATAATATTTTCCGTAAGTTAGCCTTCTAGTTTCCATATTATTTTCCGTAAGTTAGCCTTCTAGTTTCCATATTATTTTCCGTAAGTTAGTCTTTTAGTTTCCATAATATTTTCCGTAAGTTAGCCTTCTAGTTTCCATAATATTTTCCGTAAGTTAGCCTTCTAGTTTCCATATTATTTTCCGTAAGTTAGCCTTCTAGTTTCCATATTATTTTCCGTAAGTTAGTCTTTTAGTTTCCATAATATTTTCCGTAAGTTAGCCTTCTAGTTTCCATATTATTTTCCGTAAGTTAGCCTTCTAGTTTCCATATTATTTTCCGTAAGTTAGTCTTTTAGTTTCCATAATATTTTCCGTAAGTTAGCCTTCTAGTTTCCATATTATTTTCCGTAAGTTAGCCTTCTAGTTTCCATATTATTTTCCGTAAGTTAGTCTTTTAGTTTCCATAATATTTTCCGTAAGTTAGCCTTCTAGTTTCCATATTATTTTCCGTAAGTTAGCCTTCTAGTTTCCATAATATTTTCCGTAAGTTAGCCTTCTAGTTTCCATATTATTTTCCGTAAGTTAGCCTTCTAGTTTCCATATTATTTTCCGTAAGTTAGTCTTTAGTTTCCATAATATTTTCCGTAAGTTAGCCTTCTAGTTTCCATAATATTTTCCGTAAGTTAGCCTTCTAGTTTCCATATTATTTTCCGTAAGTTAGCCTTCTAGTTTCCATAATATTTTCCGTAAGTTAGCCTTCTAGTTTCCATATTATTTTCCGTAAGTTAGTCTTTTAGTTTCCATAATATTTTCCGTAAGTTAGCCTTCTAGTTTCCATAATATTTTCCGTAAGTTAGCCTTCTAGTTTCCATATTATTTTCCGTAAGTTAGTCTTTTAGTTTCCATAATATTTTCCGTAAGTTAGCCTTCTAGTTTCCATAATAATTTTTCTATCCTAGCCTATGTTAAACAGTCGCGGTCATCAATTCGGATACAGATTGAAGTCTCGAACGGATTAAACGAAACTCCGTATTATACTGTAAATATCAGTTAAACCAATGAATAAGTCGATTTAGTTCAGCCAGAGATAGCTTGGAAGGTTATTAGACATCATTAAGGGGCGTTGACCTGCTTTTTTTTTATCTCCTTTTCTCTCTTTCTCTGGCTTGTATCCATTCGGCCCCATTCAGCCTACTGTTTTAAGACGTTTACCCCCATCCAGGTGTCAATATTTTCCTGGCGAGCGGTAACGAGCCAGCCTATTTATATTTTTAGCTAAATTTGTAAATTTTTCGATAGAAAAATTTCTACGGCGAAGCCGGATTTCTCCATACAATACTGGCTCGCTATCGCTCGCCAGGATGAAGTCGCACCTGGATGGAGATAAACGTCTTAAAACATTTGGCTGAATGGGGCCGAATGGATACAAGCCAGAGAAAGAGAGAAAAGGAGAGAAAGAGAAAAAAAAGCCGGTCTGACTCCCCTTGATAACTGCGACTGTACATTACCTTTACTTCTATCATTTGTTTCATACTCCATGCAGCGTCTTGTTCCACCCTTCCCATGTTATGTTATGCAATCGATGATGCAATTGAGTCCTGGCTTGTGCTTGTTAAATATCTTGTTGAACCGATGAAACTTCCCCCAATATATATATATATAGTTAGGCTAGTTATGTTATGTATTGGTATGTTTTTCATGCCTTTGTTATTATAAACTTATATTTCTGGGGTAACAAAGCTTCCATATTATACAAGGTGTTATAGCATGAGGCCTCCTGGATATTTGTCTCGGCAGTGTAGTCCTTGTGTCTTGCTTTATTTATCGGGATCTCAGGCGTAATATTTCATCTTCGTGGCTTATGGGGCGATTGGTAGTTTTTCTGGTCCCCATTTTTCCTCGTGTTTAGTCCCATTAGTTTTCAGATTTTACGACGTTCGGCCCATTATTTGCGATTTTAAGACCTTTTGCCCCTGATGTATATATATATACACTCACTCACTCACTCACTCACTCTCACTCTCACTCTCTCTCTCTCGCTGCTAGTGCTGCATTTCTTTTGAAGGTATACCTACTAAACTCTATCGAAATCCGTAATATGAGTTGCTGATAATTTAATTTGAAGCAAACGAACAGACATATTATGCCGATGGTCACATAACCTCTACCGAACTCAAATTTGGCAGCGTTAACCCTTGGATGATCATGCCGCGTTTTATCAGTTTCTTCTGGCTATTATTAGACGATTTTACGCAGCTTAGGAAAGGCTCTAGTAATCAACAACAAAAATCTCCATTGCTCTCTTTTTCTGGCTTGTATCCACTCGGCCCCATTTAGCCTACTGTTTTAAGACGTTTATCCCCATCCAGGTGTCGATTTCTTCCTGGCAAGCAATAGCGAGCCAGCACTGTATGGAGAAATCCGGCTTTGCTGGAGAAATGTTTCTATCGAAAAATGTATAAGTTTAGCGTGATGTCAAAAACATTCTTAAAAATGTGCTGGCTGGCTACCGCTCGCCAGGAAAAAAATCGACACCTGGATAGAGATAAAAGTCTTAAAACAGTAGGCTGAATGGTACCGAATGGATACAACCCAGAGAGAGAGAAAAAAACACGAGGTGAGCCCCCTTAATAAATGCATATAGTAATAGCCAGAATAAACTGTCAAAATGGGTCATAATCCTCAAGGGGTTAGCCAGCAAAGTTGACTAATTCTATATAGACGTAGGTATGGTGGGTGGGGGAGAGCCTTCCTATCGTGCTACCCTTTGTCCCTCACATCGGTTATGCAAATTACCCACAAGCAGCAGCGATATTGGGTTATTTACTGTTTGTTTACTTATACAGGACATTTATCGTCTAGAACACTACATACACTTCTGGGTTATATTTCATTAGTTTATTCTAGTGCATTGGGCTTTGTAATGGAGGATCAATGTTAACCCTCTCCGACATATGACGCGATTTTGAGCCTATTAGGGATACTTTAAAGCCTTTGTTACCATCAGGGGTATTTAGAAACCTTTAGTTTAGTTACTTCAACCTCTGCAGTTGTCTTTGAGTTAGCTGTGGGCAGAAAACTAATGTTGGAGAGGTAATTATAAGAGTGAGAGAACTCTATTTCTTATTGCTAATCTGGCAACCTCTGTGTCATATGAGTCTGAAAGGGTTAAGAACGGGGTGTTCCTTAATATATTACCAGCCAATGGTTTTCGGAGGTTATACGAAATAGTCTATGTAGATTATTATTGGTTTGATGGTATATTGCAAGGTGTTAACAAAATGTGCTTCTACTGTCCTACTCTAAACGTTTTATACGCCTCACATTGTTTATTCTTGTATTTCTATTGTTGCCATCTTTATTATTTCGTTCTCGTTTCTTTGTTTATCTGTTATCTATCTATTCCCAGACGCCTTGATCCCTTATTGAGTGGCCACCAACAGTAACTTTTAACCCTTTGAAGATTATGACGCATTTGGACAGCATATTCTGGCTATCATTAGACGATTATCTTTGGAAGGATCTGTGGGAATTATGAGGGTAAAGACTATCTCAATCAACCCTCTGACTCCCGTATAAAATCGTCTAATGAAAACTAGAAAACAGGAAAGAAATGCGTCATCGGATCTTCTAAGGGTTTATTTATTTTTGCTAGTCTTGGTTTGTCCATTCTAACTTGCTCTTTTCATTCCTTGTGTTTTTTTTGTTTTTTTTTATTTAGGCCTATTTATTTATTATGTTTTTTTGTTTTTATTATTTTCTCATATTTTTGGTTTCTCTATCTATTCTTTATTATTGCGTTCTGTATTCTTGCTTTCTCCCTCCTTCTTTTGTTTATCCTTTCCTTTGTCTATTCTTGCCTTTTCCCCCTCTCTCCCATTCTTCCATTTTTGGCCCTGACGCCCCTTCCCCCACTCTCAGGTATTATTATCTTCCCCTCCTCTTACCTTCCCCTCTGTTTGGACACTTGATCCTCAGTGTTTTGGAGGACAAGCAGCCTAGAAGGGTCACTAGACCTGTTGTTGCTTGATTTCCTTTGTACTCCTTTGTACTCTTACGTGTTCTACCACTCCTCACCGGTTGTTTACAATTCACTGCGTATTCTCTATTCTAACTTATATACAATTGCGTTCTTTGGTCTGCCTTGCTCGTATATTCCTCTATTCTTGCTTTAGTCTTTGTTTGTTTTTCTGTTCTTTTCTTTTCTTTTCTCTATTCTAACTATGTCTTGCTCGTATATGCTCTTTTTATTTGGTCTTCATACTCTAACTTCCAATCTTGTTAGCTTTCTTTTTATTATTGTCTGTCTTGCTTCCTTTCCTTTATCTTCCATTTTGGCCCTGACACTCCTTTTACAACTCATTTCCATTGCGGCCATTATTACCTTCCCCTCCTCTTCCATGTTCTACCACTGCTCACCAGTTCATTATAATTCACTGTATATGCTATGCCACCTTTCCTAGCACTTTTTTTTTGTTGTGCTTGCTTGTTTGCTTGGCTTGCTTGTATATCTAGTTATGTTTCATCTTTGTAATAAGTGCCCAGACTGATGTACGGGCAGATAAGGGCACAATAACGCGGGCATATTCATTAAGATTTCGCACGCACGCACGCACACACACACACACACACACACGCACGCACGCACGCACGCACGCACGCACGCACGCACGCACACACACCACATCACACACACACCACACACATCACACACACCACACACACACACACACACACACACACACACACACACACACACACACACACACACACACACACACACACACACACACACACACACACACACACACCCCTCTTTCTTTGTGTGTGTCTGTCCGCATGGAGGTGAAAGGTGTACACGTCCAGGTGTTCTTGGGTGTCACATTCAATTGTCGTTCTGTAATTTGATTTACCGAATGGACATTTTTTGTATACTAGAGGAATGACTGTCGTTAAGAGGATTAGTTGGTTAGTCATATTTAGTATTGATAACCCGCTCTCTCTCTCTCTCTCTCTCTCTGAATGTAACCAGACGACGATGCTGTTGTTTCAGTGGAATAATGGCTCTTTGAGCAGTATGTATCGCCTTACTAGTGGTTGTCCCCTCACAGGATGGGGGGCGCTGCTCAATAAACTCGCCCCTCGGGGCAAAATCAAAATCAAATCTCTCTCTCTCTCTCTTACAAATAATTATTTTCGCTTTACGATCCCAATATCATGAGTAGAGTATACTTGCCATTTCTTGGTTAGAAAGATGAACCTAATATTGTAATATGAATGTAATTATTTGACTTTAATAGCAATAATGAGCATCTTAACATATATTGTATATGTATCCATATACAGTACATACTGGGGAAACCTCTATCAAAATAAACGCACCTAGACTTTTACCTCAATGGTGGTGTGGAAAAAAAGTCATAACATCAGAAACACTGGATAATTTTCTACTATAGAGAAGTATCCCATTCGATTGTGATTACAGAAAACCGCACAATAAAAGCAAACACTTTAAAGTCTGCCACACAGAATATTTTGACCAATAGTTTATTTTATCATTTAAGACATTGTATATATAGATTTAGGGTATATAAAAATCACGTTAATAATTAAGTTAGTACAATTTCATCTCCAAGAGAGAGAGAGAGAGAGAGAGAGAGAGAAAGGGCAAATGGTTTCTCGCCCCCATTATCAACTTATCAGCTGATAGCGAGGGTAAAACAGTGTTGTCAAGTTCTGCCCTACCAACGGACTGCGTTAGTATAAGTAATGTAATACAGTATATATATTGTCACAGGTCCGTGACTGAGATTATATACTTATAGGTAGATAGGTATATTTATCTAGCGCGGGAAAATTGGGAGGCGAGGGAACAGCTGTAGAGAAAGAAGGGAGAGTGAGAGGTGAGCGGTGCGCGGGCGTAGGCCTGTGTACCACCAAGGTCCATAGATACTACGGTCCTTGTGTACCACTATAGACATCATGGCGTACATGTGTGCGTGTGTGCGTTCTTGCTCATAGGCCTGTGTTCCCATAGGAGCTACGCGTACGTGTGTGTGTGTGCGTTCGCGCTTGTAGGCGTGGTCATAGTGAGTGTCCAGGCTTCCTATTGGCACCAAATTCAAAATGTGTTTGGGGGAGGGAAACCGAGGTTATAAAGGTGGTAGGAATGCCCAGGACAGGCCTTATTCTCCTCCTGCCCGACCCCAACGAGATATATAGTCCATTTTTGTTGTGCCGCGATGAATGGGTCGGCAGGGCTGTGAGGGCATCTCGTGCCCTAAATTCTACCATAATCAGGTGAGTCCAATTCAGTTAGACAAGTGTCAACGTTGATTGAGATATCCAGAGTGATGTGTGGTGGTGTTGTTGTGTGCGTCGGCCAGTCACCAAGACTGTGCCAGACCGTACACATGGCCAAGGTTGTGACGCCGACCGAATTAGCTTAATGCTATGGCCGAGAATGGCAGGAGTAAGCATGACCCCACAGAGGGCTTGCTAAAGGCTAGGGATGCCCAGGGCGACATAGTTCCCCTGCGGCGATATCTCACTGTTTAGCTATGCACGTGGCCAGGGGTGTGTGTGGATGTGTGCGGGTGTGGTGAGTGACGCCGTAGCTCTCAACCCCACAGAGGGTGAGGTTACCGCTAGAGGATTTTCGGCTTGACTCCCTAGGACTTGTCGTACTGCCCGTTTTGAGACCCTTTAATTAGGCAACTCTCATTAGTCTAGCGAGTCACGTGTGTGTCGGTGAGTGACGCCGTAGCATCTTAACCCCACAGAGGGTGAGGTTACCGCTAGAGGATTGTCGGCTTGACTCCCTAGGACTTGACGTACTGCCCGTTTTGAGACCCTTTAATTAGGCAACTCTCATTAGTCTAGCGAGTCACGTGACTGAGGTGAGGTGAGAGTGGAGAGAGAGAGAGTGAGGATTGTGATTGACGGGTGCGATAACATCTCGTACCTTATTCGATCATGCGGTCATTTGCCGGGCTGGACAACGTTATCAGTGTCACAGTAGACTAAAGGGTTGGTTGATGTGAGATTTCGTATGACTAGCAGTAATCAGTATAATGATTTGGGGTAATCTTAGGGGTAGTTATAATACTGGGTAATTATATTTAGATAAGTGGGTTAGATTGAGTGTGTGAATGTAAATTGTCCTTTTTCTAATACAATTTCAGTGTCGCTATTCAATAAAACCAATTTTTAGTAGGAACGTTTGTTTCTTTAATTCTTACTAACTTTAAGAATACAATTATTAGTCATCAGACGGGACTTGTTACAATATATACCTATCATTACAATAAATCAGTGTACTCTAATATCCCGCAAACTGGGAACTGTAATTTTCTTTTCAAATAATAATACTGATCGAGTCAGTATAGATATAAATGTATAGCATGTTCTGGGACTTTAGTTGCCATAATTTCACAAGGGATATTTGTCTATTTTTGATCTAAAGTAACGACTTAATTCCACACTATCAACATATAGATTTATTTGAGCAAGTGTTACAGTAACCTATTAGTCATCAGAGTGTCCGATTACAATTGGCAATATATATATATATATATATATATATACCGGTATATATGTATATATATATATATACTGTATATATATATATATATACAGGTATTAGTTATGTTAAAGCAATTATTTCACTAGCCAAAGTATTAAATTCGCAAAACATTCTGTATATTTTTATTCTTATCTTGTAGTGAGAAAACCTAAGAAAATGGTTCATACTTTTAAAACAATGTAGACAATAATGAACCTGGCGACCCACACCAGTATATTAACTTTCACCTTCAATTTACTCACACACGAAGTATTAAGGGGGAAGGGTTTAGTTTTTGGTCCATTATTTCATATATTTATTATCATTTTAATTTCCTCCCTAGACCTCCATCAAACTAGAAAAACATCCATTAAATCCCCCTTCTAGATTAAATTGTGAATTTTTCGGCAGAAAAATTTCCCGGCCGAAGGCCAGTTCTTCCAAAATGACAGGCTCACTATCGTTCGCCAGGACAAAAATCGACACCTACATAACACGAAAGGTCTTAATATTATATGGGGCGAGAGGTCTTAAAATCGACAAACTAATGGGGCAAACATCTTGAAATCTGAAAACTAATGGGGCTAAACATGAGGGAGAGGTTGGTCTAGAAAACCGGCCCATCTCCCATTAAGGAGGGGGTATCACACCAGAACGGTTATCATCAACTTTCCAGTGTCAACTTTTTCCGGCAATATTTCTGAGATCTTTAGCACTGGTATCGGAGAGGTGAGTGGAGATTGATTGATTTACGTGACTGCAAAAGTTTACCTTAGGGGGACAGTCGCTGTTTATTTGGTCTATTAATTAATTTGTTCATATATTTTTTTTTTTTTTTTTCCTCCCTAGACCTCCATCAAGCTTAGAATTACACCCCCTGGAGCCCCTTTCAAGATAAATTTGTACATTTTTCGGTAGAAAAATTTCCCGGCCAAACGCCGGTTCCTCTTAAATAACAGGGTCGCTATCGATCGCCAGGAAAATGTTGACACCTTAATGGCTCGAAAGGTCTTAAAATAACCAGAAATGGGGCGAAAGTTCTTAAAGTCTCCAAACTAATGGAGCGAACGTCTTAAAATCTCAAAAGCTAAACATGAGGGACACAGGGCTCAGGAAAAGTTCCCTCAAGTGGAAATCTCCCCTTAAGTTAACATTTATTTTGGTTCTCTCCTCCATCACCGTCTGGGTGGTTTGGGGGGAGACTAAGGTATTAAACTTGGCTATTTATTATTTATTGAGGTAAAAATGAATCATGGAAAGGCATAATGTACGATTTCTCAAAATATTGTAATTTGCTCATCATATCTACCGTACATATAGGTAATTCGCTCTACCGTACATATAGGTAATTCGCTCTACCGTACATATAGGTAATTCGCTCTACCGTACATATAGGTAATTCGCTCTACCGTACATATAGGTAATTCGCTCTACCGTACATATAGGTAATTCGCTCTACCGTACATATAGGTAATTCGCTCTACCGTACATATAGGTAATTCGCTCTACCGTACATATAGGTAATTCGCTCTACCGTACATATAGGTAATTCGCTCTACCGTACATATAGGTAATTCGTTCTACCGTACATATAGGTAATTCGCTCTACCGTACATATAGGTAATTCGTTCTACCGTACATATAGGTACTTCGCTCTACCGTACATATAGGTAATTCGCTCTACCGTACATATAGGTAATTCGTTCTACCGTACATATAGGTAATTCGCTCTACCGTACATATAGGTAATTCGCTCTACCGTACATATAGGTAATTCGCTCTACCGTACATATAGGTAATTTTCTCTATAATAGGTTATTGATTTAACTATATATTATTTATCGATCAATCTCACCCATTTATTACTCATGCCATATTTATTAGTGACATTTACCACAACTCTCAATATCCTTTTGGAAAAAACGAATTAGAAAAACTGAGTTTTTGCAGTTTGTTGTTTACGCCGATAGCGTGAGTATTTTACTTCATCTTAAGGTGGGTCACCGGCGTTTTTTATTTTTCTCTCCTTTTCTCTCTTTCCCTGGCTTGTATCCATTCGGCCACATTCAGCCAACTGTTTTAAGACGTTTATCCCCATCCAGGTGTCGTTTTCTTTCTGGCGAGCGATAGCGAACCAGCAATGTATGGAGAAACCGGCTTCGCCGGGGACAGTTTTCTATCGAAAAATGTATAAATTTAGCTTGCTGTCAACACAAAAATATATATATGCTGGCTTGCTACCGCTCGCCAGGAAAATATTGACACTTGGATGGGGGTAAAAGTTTTAAATCAGTAGGCTGAATGGGGCCGAATGGATACAAGCCAGAGAAAGAGAGAAAAGGAGAGAACAAAAGCAGGCCACCCCCCTTAAGAGACTAATTATATTTTTGTGATTGACTGTACTACCTTCATAACTGGGCTTATGAGGAACCTGATCTGCCGTGACGTCACCCGGCCTACCTGTCTTCACCTGCTGGCTTTTATTATACAGGTGGTGGACAACTCTTTACTGTGGTGGTGTTAATGGTCGAGCACACACACACGCGCACACACACACACACACACACACACACACACATACAAACACACACACGCACACACACACATATACACACACGCACACACACACATATACACACATACAAACACACACACACACATATACATACACATACACACACACACACATACAAACACACACAGACACACACACACGCACACATATACACACATACAAACATACACACATTCACATACACACACACACACACACACACACCGTATCATAGTACAGGTATAACGAATGATTTAGTAAAACAAAACACAAATAATAATAATAATTTTAGTAATTACAAAATCGAATTTGTATGTTTATATTTTTTCGTTTGGGTAGGTAATAGGTATATTCACAAAAGCTCAAGTAGAGCCATTTATTGCAGTATAGTTAATAAGTAAACGATTCAAATAGCATTATACGCAATACACCGAATTGGTTTTGTATGGGTTAATCCGAAACAGAATTCTGGAATATAATGGCCCAGAAGAGTGGCAGTTGGTGCATGATAACGTTTTGTGTAGATGGTTGTGAAGGAAAGTATATTGTAAAACATAAAACACTGTATTCGGTATTGTTCCTTAGGTATTTGTTTACGTTTTAACTATCACAATGCGACCGTAATGTGACAGGGATCTGCCTTGTATGGGCCGATCGGCTTTTTGCAGACTCCCATTTTCTTATGTTCTTATGTAATTGGCAGTTTAAGCCGACAGGTACTAAATCGTGTGACCATTAGAATAACGTTATTATGTTGGTAATAGCGCTGCTTATTCAGTGACCGTCAATATTAGGGAATCTTATTAACAGAGGCCTACAATATAGAGGGGATAGGATGGGGGTCAAGGGGCGACTCGTTCGGCCATAGTCATAAACCTTACTATAAACAAGCCGGTCAGCAATAAGTAGTAATCAAATCCGAGGTTTAAGGGGAGGTTTTTAGTTTGTTTCCTACTCCTTCAGCAATCTTAAAATTTCACCCCCTTAAGATAAATTTGTACATTTTTCGGTAGAACAATTTCCCGGCCGAAGGCCGGTTACTCTTAAATTACAGGCTCGCTATCGCTCGCCAGGATAAAATTGACACCTAAATGGCACGAAAGGTCTTAAATTTGACAGAATGGGGCGGAAATTCTTAAAATCACCAAACTAATGGGGCAAACGTCTTAAAATCTCAAAAGCATTGGGGCTAGACATGAGGGAGAAAGGGGTCAAGAAAAAAGTCCCTCAAGTGGAAATCTCCCCTTAAGAAAACCGAGTGATAAACATTGTCTTTCATAAATTAGCACATGGGTATAAGAATATGGCGCGATATCCGCATGAGTTATAGGGTGCCTTTATTCTGGTCTGGCGATATTGTAGTTCGGACCCTGCTGACGGCTAGAGTTTGTGAGGTGGAATATAACTTTATGAGAACTAGTTTGAAATTATAACAAGCGGTTTCAGCCATTCCACCGTCCATTACTACCCGTATCTTCTGTACCGTGTTCCTGTCTTAACTCCTGATACGGTTCCTCCTGAATGTCACTACTGTATATGTTCTTAAGATAAATGTAAGGGTGTGAATCATGGTTGACGTTGGTGAACATGCTGTTAAGGGGGTAGTACTCGCTTTTTCTGGACACCCTTCTCCTTCATGCTTAACATATTAGTTTTGAGGTTTTAAGACGTTCGTTCCGTTAGTTTGGCGATTTTGAGACCTTTCGTGCCCTGTAGGTGTCGATTTTGTCCTGGTGAGCGATAGCGAGCCTCTAATTTTAGAAGGAACCGTCCTTCGGCCGGGACATTTTTTATCGAAAAATTTACAAATTTATCTTGAAAGGGGGTCTAAGGGGTGTTTTCCAAGTTTGATGGAGGTCTAGCGAGGAAAATAAAAAAATAAATTAATAGATAAATATTTCTACCAAAAACCAAGCAATACCCCTTTAAGTGGGGTGACCTGCTTTTAGTAATTTCTGTCCTTTTATCTCTTTCTCTGGCTTGTATCCATTCGGTCCCATTCAGCCAACTATTTTAAGACGTTTATCCCCATCTAGGTGTCGATTTCTTCCTGGCGAGCGATAGCGAGCCAGCATTATATGAAGAAATCCGGCTTCGCCGGAGAAATTTTTCTATCGAAAAATGTACAAATTTAGCCTGCTGTCAAACAAAACTAAAACATAAGCTGGCTCGCTACCGCTCACCAGTAAAAATTGACACCTGGATGGGGATAAACGTCTTAAAACAGTAGGCTGAATGGGGCCAAATGGATACAAGCCAGAGAAAGATAGAAAAGGACAGAACAAAAACAGGTCACCCCCCTTAAACTGTTAGTATTGTTAGTTATACTCCACGGTACAGCCACACCATTAGACCCCTTTGAGTCTATAGCCACACCCATAGACCCCTTCGAGTCTATAGCCACACCCATAGACCCCTTCGAGTCTACAGCCACACCCATAGACCCCTTCGAGTCTATAGCCACACCCATAGACCCCTTCGAGTCTATAGCCACACCCATAGACCCCTTCGAGTCTATAGCCACACCCATAGACCCCTTTGAGTCTATAGCCACACCCATAGACCCCTTCGAGTCTATAGCCACACCCATAGACCCCTTTGAGTCTACAGCCACACCATTAGACCCCTTTGAGTCTATAGCCACACCCATAGACCCCTTTGAGTCTATAGCCACACCCATAGACCCCTTCGAGTCTATAGCCACACCCATAGACCCCTTCGAGTCTACAGCCACACCATTGTATCAGCCATGGAACATCTTGGCCGAGTGAGTGGACTGTAAACAATGGGAGACTATGCCTGGTGTCCAGTGTCTGTTGTGTAGCTGTCTTCACCTGGCGACCTTATGCTAATTAGGGTCTTGTTGGCTGCTCTCACCTGTACACCTGTTGACCCACAATTGTCGCAGCTGGGGAGAGTTACGACGAGTTACAATGACATATTATACCAAGATGGCAGCTTTAAATTTCAGCTATGGTTGTATAATACAGAATTAATCATTTTGAAACTACGCATCATGTTCTAATCCACATTATTAAATACATTAAATATTGTAGCCTACAATTGACATATAAAAGATTCCTATCACTTTAATTATTTTTGCCTTGTCTCCGATATGATAAAAGTTTGTTAGTCCTTGCTTGAACTGTTTCCAATTGATCTATGTTTCGATCTCCTTATTCCTGCGTTGAAACTACAATGCATGTCATGGACTATTGTGCGCACTGCTAATCGGAATGTACAAATCTACTCAAGTCTATTTTTGTTCCTTGCTAGTGAACAGTTTAAGGGGAGATTTTTAGTAAGTTTCCTAGACTTCCATCAAGCTTGAAATTATACCCCCTTGACCCCCTTTCAAAATAAATGTGTACATTTTTCGGTAGAAAAACTGTCACACCTGAAGGCCGGTTCCTCTTAAATTACAGGCTCGCTATCGCTCGCCAGGAAAAAATCGACACCTAAATGACACGGAAGGTCTTAAAAGTTAAATAAATGGGGCGAAAGTTCTTAAAATCGCCAAACTAATGGGGCGAACGTCTTAAAATCTCAAAAGCAATGGGGCTAAACATGAGGGAGAAAGGGGTAAAGAAAAAAATCCCTCAAGTGGAAATCTCCCCTTTGAAGCAGCTATAGACAGACTCCCGCCAGGGGAAAACAAGATAGATATATCATAAAGTTACCAGCTCATTGCCAACTGTTTCGCCAACTACAGTAGTTGCCTCCGAACTGATACCCATTATTATAAGTAGGCATAACATCTTAACAAGTAACCTCTATAACTCGCAAACGACTAGCGTAATCGAGCTATTATTTCTACCATTTAGGAAGAGTCAGCCAGGGAGGACGTGAGGAATTTTACATAAGAACCTAAGAAAATGGGAGTCTGCAAAAAGCCGATCGGCCCACACAAGGCAGATCCCTGTCACACCCAACCCCAATTACATAATAGTCCATTTGCTCTAGCCCTTTTTGATCTATAGAGGTTAGGAGTCATGGTTTGCGGCCTACCTGTAATGAACAGAGTATAGCACGTTCAACATTAACTTACGTTGAGACCCTTTATGTTTTTGGAAATCCAAGTAAAGGATGTGTGTGTGAGTCGAGGTTATTTTTACTCACTTACCACTTCCTAGAATAATTCCAACCTGCTAGTAAGGCATGGTCGGCGGACAACTTGTTAAGAATCAAGGAGCTCACCTCGCTTTTTTTTTTCTCTTTCTCTCTTTGGCTCGTATCCATTCGACCCCATTTCAGCCTACTGTTTTAAGACGTTTACCCCCATCCAGGTATATATATATTTTTGTTTTGACAGCAAGCTAAATGTGTACATTTTTCTATAGAAAAATTTCTCCGGCAAAGCCGGATTTCTCCATACAATGACTGGCTCGCTATCGCACGCCAGGAAGAAATCGACACCTGGATGGGGATAAACGTCTTTAAACAGTAGGCTGAGTGGGGCCGAATGGATACAAGCCAGTGAAAGAGAGAAAAAAAAACGGTAAACCCCCCCCCCCCCGTAATTAATATGTGAATTTCCAATTAGAAAGAGACACACCAGTCATTGGATTTTGAAGTATGCAGTATAATGGACAATTTAAAAGCTGCGAATTTGTCCAAATTTCAATTAAAATGCCTCGTCGAACCTGTGTATATTTCCCAGAACCTGTCTTGCCAAACAACCAGAGTAACTTATAGGGAGAATTCCGACTCTTGTTTTCAGTAGCGCCATTTTGTTTACCTTGCCTTGTTGATTATTCTTTATTGTTGGTTACAAATTTAATAAAGTTGTTTATATATTTGTTTGCTTTATTTACAGTAGACGCCATGCTGTTTACCTTACTTTTTGCTTATTATATATTGTTGGTTAAATATAGCAAGTCAAATGTTTCGTATGTTGGGATTTCTCTGCAACCTAGTGGTGTTTGCCAGATGGTGAATGAGGTTATATACATGTAAATTAGTATTTGAGAGTTCACCTTACAGCAACAAAGTTGGGGCTAGATAATACTGGCTGCCATATTCTTACTAAAGTTTCTTGGGACTGTGAGATAGCTTACTTATGACCAACTATACCTCAAGCAGCGGTGACTAATTTAAGCCAGCGTCACATAAACACGCATTATATTGTTTCTCATTGAAGTTTAGTATTATTTTATCAATGTCTATCATAACGAGTTTCGATTCTTGCATTTACATTTTCTTGAATAGCTAAATTATTGCCAGAAAGAATAGCATAACACGGCCATAATTGTCTGATTAGATTACTCGTATGGTGTCTACTGTAATGTATTCTTACACTTGCATAATGTGTATTTCAAAATTACACGTGTGGATCAGCAAGGTTTTAAAGTTAATTCAGAACTTTCGATCGCGACTTGTTTTTATATATATACGGTATATATAGATGAAGAGGATACACAGGGTAGCAGCAAACAGCATGGTGCAGGATGCACCATGCTGTTTGCTGCTACTCTGTGTATCCTCTTCATCTGTTACTTGAGGTTCCCCAAGAACAAACCCATCACTGTTATGTATATATATATATATATATATATATATATATATATATATATATATATATATATATATATATATATATATAAATTATTAGGTAAATCTAAATTTGATATTTCGTCAGCAAAACTTTTAGAGTTCTTTACAGTATATTCATTGTGAGTTAGAGGAGTTTGGCTAAATTCTTACAACCCTTAATAACTTCTAACTCACAATGAATATACTGTAAAGAAACTCTAAAAGTTTTGCTGACGAAATATCAAATATATATATATATATATATATATATATATATATATATATATATACCGGTATATATATATATATACCTTCAGGTTATTCAGTGGAACACATTTAGGGTTGATTTGGTGGAGCTCAAATCCTGATGTGTGAAAGGAAGATATTATGGGGTTGGAAATTGGCTGTACAATATTTACAGTACATTCAGTACATTGCCACTAAGCCCACCGCCACGCCATAAAATAAATTCTTGCTGATCCCAATACGTTTGCTTTGTATGGGATATTCCCTTATTTAAAATATGCAAAGGGTCACAGTACCTAGTGACGTGGCGTAAAAGTGTGTGTAGTCCGAGATTACAAGATGAACCAGCGAGACAGCGGCAATGCATTTTCGAGAGTCTAACTGCACCGAGCCAAAACTGATACACAGCCAGGTCCTACCAAAGTACAGTATATACACTTTGGGTGCTACTACCCAAGGAAGCCCGAGTTCGTCAAACCAGTGGCAAAATTTGTCTCACTTGTAATCTGGAGCAACACCTCCAGACTTCTTCATGATTAGTGATCGAATCTATAGTAAATTCTTAAATCTGGAGGGAGATTTGGACATTAAATATAATCTTAGTGTTCGTCTGAATCCTGTGACCAAAAGTAATCAACCAGATAAATAACTGTTGGCATCGATTACAAACAAATAGAAAGACTCCAAAAAGAACACGATTCTATTACCCACCTTCGTTACCGATGATACACACACCACCCTCGTCCATTCTTCTGTCTACAATAACAATAACTATCTTCTGTCCAAGCCTTTTTTAACCACGTCTCTTTACAACCCCTGGAACGGTTCCTCCTATCCCCTTCATCAACTTTCAACTGCCTGAGCAATGAAGGGAGAGGGATTCAGTTCGTCTATGTGTTGGTGTTATCAGGGCGTTAGCTGGATCACTACACAATGCCTGCACACCCACACATGTACACTCTGTAGTAATTGTAACCACCCTTGGCACTCCTGTAACACTGCCTGTCCGGTGGAGTCTGTAACCCTTTCAGTAGACGATCATACCTGTTCACTTTATTGTCGATATCAATAGACGATTTTATTCACCTTTGGAAGACCCCCTAGAATCAGTTTGGTCAAGTCTATCTCGATTAACTCTCTGACTCCCACTAGTTATTCGTAATATGAATAATATCGTATATTCATAGCCAGAGTAAAAGGTGAAAACACATCATCGTATACTGAAAGGGGTAAGACCTAAAGAAGAATCGAAACTTGTGTCATAATATACCCATTATATTACCATGTCGGTTTAATTGTCCATGAAAGGGTTAAATTATGCTCTGGCGTACAATAATCGATTATATTTTGTTTTGAAAGATTATCTAGTAAGTTTGGAGTTAAACTGTCCCGAGTAATTCAACGAGTTTGCTTCCTGTTGCATTGTGGCTCACTAAATGGTGTTAAATGCTTGGGAATCACCTCCCTTAGTGATGATGATGATAAATGTACTCTGAACCATGTCCGCGTGTACACCATTTGAATAGAGATTACTAGTCTTCATTTCAGCCACCCTTGCAAACCTCCACTTACATTATTATTTTTAACTTACAATTTCAATCTCACGAAGTATTTATGCAGTTCTCCAGGCTTGGATATATATTTATAGTATAGTCCTCTAATGGTGTCCCTTAATAATGGGAGATTTCCACTTGAGGGATTGTTTTCTGGATCCCTTTCTCCCTCATGTTTAGCCCCATTGTGTTTTCTAATGTTAAGACGTTTGCCCCATTATTTTGCCGATTTTAAGAACTTTCAACCCATTCTTGTCAATTTTAATACCTTTCGTGCCATTTAGGTGTCGATTTTATCCTGGCGAGCGATAGCGAGCCTGTAATTTAAGAGGAACCGGCTTTCAGCCGGGACATTTTTCTACCGAAAAATGTACAAATTTATCTTGAAAGGGGCTCAAGGGGGTGTAATCTTAAGCTTGAAGGATATCTACGGACCAAACTAAAAACCTCCCCTTAAATTGGTGCTCATTTTTTCAGACAAATAATATTTGAGCTTACAGTACTGCTCGTTTTGTTTTTCTTGATTATGATGCCCACGCATTTACTTCCACCTCCACGTATGTTTTTCACCACCCTTTCTCCTCTAAAATTACATCCCTCCATATTTCCTTAACCTTTAGTCCCCCCTACTCCTCCTCTCCGGGTACACCACCTACCCTTCTCAAGTATACCTTTGCACTCCTCCATATTCAATTCTGGCTCTACCCACACCACCATAGCACACCTTACATCCCCCCCCCCCCCTCCCATACTCCTATACAGTAAACATCCGCTACACAACCATACCGAAGGCTATATTAATATCTATATATTTATCTATCTATCAATTACTTATGGCACACACATAGAAACAAAACTACTACTACATCATCCTAGGCTTATATTTTGCTGTATGCCAAGCGCACCTGACTTGAAGCCTCAGTACGTCATATCAGTACAGATTCTGAATAACAGGCCAAACATACTTTCTACCCTAGCTTATGCAGGGATGCTGTGTTGGGATCGTTCATGTTTCAGTCCTTTTGTTTGGAGATTCTAAGACGTTCCACTGCATTAGTTTGGCGATTATAAGATGGCTCACCCCTTTTATGTTTCGTTTGTTTACAGTGCGAGCGATAGCAAGTGTGCAGTTTAGGAGAAATCGAACTTTGACTGGAATACCAAAAAATTTACAAATTTAACTTGAATGGGGTCTGGGTGGCGTTTATATTTTGTAGTGGGAATGGGGATGCGCTTCTCTTAGTCTATTGGGTAAACTAAAAATACACTGCTCGGAAATGGCTAACACAATCAAAGCGCTCTAATAATTACAGATTTTATCATAATAACACTCAAAGCGTCGGATGAGATGCTGTTCAGCTTTCTTATACATGGAACCACAATCCACACTAATTACTCCATATCACTGAACACAACACACAGAACAAATAACATAATTGTACAGAACCACAATCCACACTATTTACTCCATATCACTGGACACAACACACAGAACAAATAACATCATTGTACAGAACCACAATCCACACTATTTACTCCATATCACTGAACACAACACACAGAACAAATAACATCATTGTACAGAACCACAATCCACACTAATTACTCCATATCACTGAACACAACACACAGAACAAATAACATCATTGTACAGAGCCACAATCCACACTATTTACTCCATATCACTGAACACATCACACAGAACAAATAACATCATTGTACAGAGCCACAATCCACACTATTTACTCCATATCACTTCTTTATAAAGCATCAATCACGAACATAACTTTACATTGATTTCCATCACATACCACACACACTACACCTCATGGTATAATTAGATCATATCACACTAAGAACAGCACGCCCTTTTCCCCGATGAAAACCCCCACACAAGGCAGCAGGTGAGTAAGTGCCTGTATGCCTTAAGGGGGGTCACCGTTTTTGTTTTATCTTTTTCTGCTTTTCTCACTTTCCATGGCTTGTATCCATTCGGCCCCATTCAGCCAACTGTTTTAAGACGTTTATCCCTATCCAGGTGTCGATTTCTTCCTGGCGAGCGATAGCGAGCGAGCATTGTATGGAGAAATCCGGCTTTGCCGGAGATATTTTTCTATCGAAAAATGTAAAAATTTAGCTTGCTGTCAAAACAGAAAAATATATATATGCTAGCTCGCTACCGCTCACCAGGGGGGCTAAACACGAGGGAGAAGGGGGTCCAGAAAGACGACCCATTTCCCCTTAATGTAAATTGTGATGAACTCTTGGCCACTATAATGCTTAAATAGATGAATATATGAATAGGGATGTGGCGTATCGTGTTAAGGGTCTAGACAACATTCTCCTACCTGTCCTCTCGCGCTTGTCTTCCCATTGCCTTATAGACCTTAATGTATGCTTCCTGTCATCATACACCTCTCTTCTCTCTCGCTCTCTCTCTCTATCTATACTGTATGTATATATATATATATATATATATATATATATATATATATATATATATATATATATATACCTCTCTCTCTCTCTCTCTTCTTTGTATATCTTCTCTAGGCTATTAATGTCCTTCCCCCCCCCCCCCCCCCCCCCTCTCTCTCTCTCTCTCTCTCTCTCTCTCTCTCTCTCTCTCTCTCTCTCTCTCTCTCTCTCTCTCTCTCTCTCTCTCTCTCTCTCTCTCTCTCTCTCTCATTCTTTGTATATCTTCTAGGCTATTAATGTCCTTCCCTCTCTCTCTCTCTCTCTCTCTCTCTCTCTCTCTCTCTCTCTCTCTCTCTCTCTCTCTCTCTCTCTCTCTCTCTCTCATTCTTTGTATATCTTCTAGGCTATTAATTTCCTTCCCTATAGGGTCTGACTTCTTAACGCTTAATTGCATAATTAATATATAATAAACACTACATGTCTTCTCCATATCGTAGTTTACCTTAAATAACTGAGAATCAATTCAAGTCACAGCTTAGCCCTTTGGATGAGGCATTTATATACATTATTCTGGTTATCATTAGACGATTTTAGGCAGCTTGAATATCTTAGAATCAAAGGGGTGAAAATTATCTCAATTAACTTGCTAACTCCCATTAAGGGGAGGTTTAAACTCCCATTAAGGGGAGGTTTAAACTCCCATTAAGGGGAGGTTTAAACTCCCATTAAGGGGAGGTTTAAACTCCCATTAAGGGGAGGTTTTTAGTTTGTTCCCTAAACCTCCACCAAGCTTAAAATCACACCCCCTAGACCCCTTTTCAAGATGAATTTGTACATGTTTCGGTAGAAAAATTTCCCGGGCCGAAGGCCGGTTCCTCTTAAAATTGCAGGCTCGCTATCGCTCGCCAGGAAAAAATCGACACCTAAATGGCACGAAACGTCTTAAAATTGACAACGAAATGGGGCGAAAGGTGTTAAAATTGCCAAACTAATGGGCCGAACGTCTTATAATCTCAAAACTAGTGGGGCTAAACAGTAGGGAGAAGGGGGTCCAGCAAAACGGTCTGCCTACCCTTAATAGTAGTGAGTTACCACATGTTAGTTTCAGTGCCATAAGGAAGTTGGAGCTGTAGGCATCGATGTGTAGTAGATATATCAGTTAAAATAGAATAGTAGTAGATATATTAATACTTAGAATATATTTAAGCAAATGTTTTCTCCATCTCAATTTCACATCATATTTGTATTTCTGCTAAATAATGATGTTTACGGCTACAGCTTCCTTTTACCCCAAAACTGGCAAGTGGTCAATTATGTACTTATTAGTTACATTTGATTAATTATGTACAATGGTCAATTATGTACTTATTAGTTACATTTGATTAATTATGTACAATGGTCAATTATGTACTTATTAGTCACATTTGATTCATTATGTACAATGGTCAGTTATGTACTTATTAGTCACATTTGATTAATTATGTACAATGGTTCAATTATGTACTTATTAGTCACATTTGATTAATTATGTACAATGGTCAATTATGTACTTATTAGTCACATTTGATTAATTATGTACAATGGTCAATTATGTATTTATTAGTCACATTTGATTAATTATGTACAATGGTCAATTATGTACTTATTAGTCACATTTGATTAATTATGTACAATGGTCAATTATGTACTTATTAGTTACATTTGATTAATTATGTACAATGGTCAATTATGTACTTATTAGTTACATTTGATTAATTATGTACAATGGTCAATTATGTACTTATTAGTCACATTTGATTAATTATGTACAATTTGCTTCAGTGTTGTGAGACAAGTAGCGATTGTTGTGAGTGCCTGTAGGTAATTGTTGTGAGTGCCTGTAGGTAATTAATGAACAACATCAATTACCTCCAAATCACCGGCACTTACCCAGTCACCCGCCGTCCTAACAGCCTCATCAACCACAGCCTTATAGATATTATCTATAATGACTCACCAACATAATTATCTCGCCATATTGTCTGCCATGTATATCCAGGCTTTAAAGCTATTAAGCTAATCTCGGTGACAATCAACCTTATACAGTAAGTGAAAGCCAAAATCTAAAACATATGGGATGTAAAAAGAGCGTAGATCATTATTGCAGTAATAATAATATTACTTATATAGCACCATTTCTCTCTGGCCCTCTGGCCCACCTGTTTATAATAATTATTCTGTAAACAGTATGTGATTCAACTTGTCCATCAACAGTTACTGTTTTCACTTATGCTTAGCATACAATACCCTGACAGCAACTCCTTATTCAGATAATTTATGTTTTTTTGTTCCTAGATATACGTTTATTGTAGAGTTATGATAAACAATAGTAAGCTAAATCTCCGGCAGACACTTACTTTCACCAATTAACTCACTCTGATCATCAGCCACTCTCACTGACGTTATTCGTCTCACGTACAATCAACTTAATGCTTTATGTACTTCCGTAGGCATGACTTATAGGACAGTCGTAATAAATAATCTGTGCCGTCAGAAAACTACATTCACAATCTATATAAGGCCGTTCTTAAGTTATCGCCGAAATATAGGCAGCTTAAACCGCGACATGGTTCGTCCTATTTGCCTTGGACTGACGCAGGTATCATGCATGCAATATTCGCTTGTTTATTAACAGCTGCACTACTTTCCGAGAAACTCTGTCAAAAGCTTTTATATTTCTATGAAACTCAAAAACAACTTACCATTTTCACCTGAATATATTTGTGTTTGTTTGTTTCCTAGCTATAACTTTAATGACAGCCTGTGTTGGTCCCTTACCTGTACTAAATCAACAAGGCCCTCCATCACTGCCAAGGCTGATCACGTTACAGCAGTGAGGCAGTAATGATGGAGTTTATTATCCTCTCTAATCTCACCCGCGCGGAGTTGAAAGCCTGGTAATCGATCAAGATGATGGACGGTGGATAAAGCACAATTGAGATGGATAACATGGCTACGGGTGTGCGGCCGTCAACTCAAAGTATATATACCATTGTTATTAATGTTCTTGTAATTGCTTAGTTATGATGAATGGATGCAAAAAATACGTTTTACATTCGCTAACTACACATAAACATTAATGTGGGTCTTTGTTACAATTTAGAGCAGATGGATATTATCTGAATTTGTACTTTACTAACCACAGTTATATGAAGATTTCTAAGGTATTACTTTAAAGGGAGATGGCCCGTTTTTGTGGTTCCTCTTCTTCATGTTTAGCCCCATTAGTTTTCAGATTCTAAGACGTTCGGCCCATTAGTTTGGCGATTTTAAGACATTGCGCCCTTTTTCTGTTTCATTATTAAGGCTTTTCGTGTCATTTAGGTGTCGATTTTTTTCCTGGTGAGCGATAGCGAGCCTGTAATTTAGGAGGAACCGGGATATTTTTCTACCGAAAAATGTACAAATATATCTTGATCCTGGGGTTGTTCTTTTAATTTTTCTTTGAGGTCTAGGGAGGAAACTAAAATAAATGAAAATTATCGACTAAAAAATGAACCATTAAATTGTTTATGCAAGTGGGAGATACAGAGCTCGATGATTGGTCCAGCAACTCTTCAGTGTTGCAGGTGTTGTGATGGTCTTGGAGGCGCTAAGTGCTGCACAGTTCTGGCAATACAGTTGACTAGATGTCGAACCCTGGTATTACAGCTTGTGTTGTTGGCGAGATGTTAAGGGGTTCACCTGCTTTTTTCTCTTTCTCTCCTGTTATCTCTTTCTCTGGCTTGTATCCATTCGGCCCCATTCAGCCAACTGTTTTAATACGTTTATCCCCATCCAGGTGTCGATTTTTTCCTGGCGAGCGATAGCGAGCCAGCATTGTATGGAGAAATCCGGCTTCGCCGGAGAAATTTTTCTATCGAAAAATGTACAAATTTAGCTTGCTGTCAAAATAAAAAATATATATGCTGGCTCGATACCGCTCGCCAGGAAAATATTGGCACCTGGATGGGATGAACGTCTTAAAACAGTAGGCTGAATGTGGCCGAATGGATACAAGCCAGGGAAAGAGAGAAAAGGAGAGAAAGATAAAAAAAAAAAGCCGGTGACCCCCCTCAAGCAGTGTTGGAGATTCAGTTTACCGGGAGCCCTCTATGCCCCAGAGCCTTGTGCAGGGTTCTTTAAGGGGGTAGTACTCGATTTTGATGGACCCCCTTCTCCCTCATGTTTAGACCCATTAGTTTTGCGATTGTATGACGTTCGTTCATTAGTTTGGCGATTTAGAGACCTTTCGCCCCATTACTTTGTCAATATTAAGACCTTTCGTGCCGTTTAGGAGTCGATTTTATTCCTGGCGAGCGATAGCGTGCCTGTAATTTTTTAAGGAAGCGGATTTCGGCCGTGACATCTTTCTACCGAAACAAATTTACAACTATATCTTGAAAGGGGGTATTGTGTGTGTTCTTGAAAGGGGGTATTGTGTGTGTTCTTGAAAGGGGGTATTGTGTGTGTTCTTGAAAGGGGGTATTGTGTGTGTTCTTGAAAGGGGGTATTGTGTGGGTATTGTGTGTGTGTGTGTTTAAGCTTGATGGAGGTCTAACGAGGAAACTCAAATTTACATATAATAATGAATAAATAGCCCCCCTTCTCCCTAATGTTTAGCCCCACTAGTTTTGAGATTATAAGACGTTCGGCCCATTAGTTTGGCGATTTTAACACCTTTCGCCCCATCTTGTCAATTTTAACACCTTTCGTGCCATTTAAGTGTCGATTATTTCCTGGCGAGCGATAGCAAGCCTGTAATTTTAAGAGGAACCGGCCTACGGCCGGTACATTTTTCTACCGAAAAATGTACAGATTTATCTTGAAGGGGGGTCTAGGGGGTGTTTTTCTAAGCTTGATGGAGGTCTAGGGAGGAAACTAAACAAAATATATGAATAAATTTATTAATAGATCAAACAAACGGCCAGCCTCCCCTTAATTGAGATAGTCTTTCCCATCTGACTCCCATAGATTTTCGTAAATATATAAATGGTATAATGTTAGCCTTAATATGATGATAATGTTGGCACCTTACTTGAAGAGTTAATGTACTTGTATGTGAACATGTAATGTGTGCAGTGAACCTTAACAATATAATTAACTTCACTGTCTAATAGAGCTTCATTTATCAAATATATTACCACACTATCTTAATAACATCTTAATTCTTCTTAATGTCTTTTTTGTTTTGGTTTTTCCTTACGTTTTGTATTTCTTTACAGATGTATTTCATTAATATGTATATACTATTGTTTATACGTGTTCTATACACTTAATATGTATATACTATTGTTTATACGTGTTCTATACACTTAATATGTATATACTATTGTTTATACGTGTTCTATACAAATTTGTATATACTATTGTTGCTACGTGTTCTCTATACACTTAATATGTATATACTATTGTTTATACGTGTTCTATACACTTAATATGTATATACTATTGTTTATACGTGTTCTATACACTTAATTTGTATATACTATTGTTTATACGTGTTCTATATACTTAATTTGTATATACTATTGTGTATACGTGTTCTATACACTTAATATGTATATACTATTGTTTATACGTGTTCTATACACTTAATATGTATATACTATTGTTTATACGTGTTTTATATACTTAATATGTATATACTATTGTTTATACATGTTCTATACACTTAATTTGTATATACTAATGTTTATACGTGTTCTATACACTTAATATGTATATACTATTGTTTATACGTGTTCTATACACTTAATATGTATATACTATTGTTTATACATGTTCTATACACTTAATTTGTATATACTATTGTTTATACATGTTCTATACACTTAATTTGTATAAACTATTGTTTATACGTGTTCTATACACTTAATTTCTTATTTTATTCCTAAATGTACCATGTACAGTATATTGTATATTGATTTGACTTATCAAGCATCAATAATATTTCTCTCTGGCATTCTTTTACAAAGGATTCACTTCATATATATACAGTATATATATATATACAGTATATATAATCATCAAAACCCATCGTTTATTTGACTAAAGATCAGAAGTTGAGCAAGAATTAATCTGACTTTTATCACTAAAGGAAATATATGTTTGCTGATAAATTGTTGTTGTTTTTATATGACGCATATTGATATATAGAAACCTAGCTTTGTATCCCTGTCCGTTCACTCACATAAGTAACTACAGTATGTGTGGTCAGGAAACTTGTATGATGGAAAACATATTATGTAACTGTGTGTGTGTGTGTGTGTGTAAATGCGGGTATTAGTAAACTATGTATAAACTGAGTGTGTATGTAATGTATACGTTGCATTCGATTTCTGATCATATTTTTGTGTAGGCATACAACCAACTTAATGCAGTGTGTGTGTGTGTGACTGTGGGTGTGTGTGTGTGTGTGTGTGTGTGTGTGTGTGTGTGTGATAAGAACAATCCCACTTATGTAACGTGTGTGTGTGTGTGTGTGTGTATGATGTGTGTGATAAGAACAATCCCACTTATGTAAGGTGTGTGTGTGTGTGTGTATGATGTTGTGTGTGTTGGATTATAGCCCGCGACATTGGACCACCCGTAATCCTGTACATAATGTCTTTTATTCGTCACGCACAGGTTACATGTAAAAATTGTACCCTGAGAGAGAGAGAGACAGAGACAGAGAGAGGGAGAGACTAGAAGAATTGGGAGAGTAAGAGAGAGAACAGAATAGACATAGAAGGAAAATGTGTGTCTGTGTGTGTGTGAGAGAGGGAGAGACTAGAAGAATTGGGAGAGTAAGAGAGAACATAATAGACATAGAAGTAAAACATGTGTGTGTGTGTGTGTGTGAGAGAGAGAGTGAGAGTGAGTGTGAATTGAGGGTGGGAGAGCTAAGAGGATTACTTCTAGACAACACAGACATGTAAAAATGACCCCATACATTATTCCTTTAACATTCTATCCGGCGGCACTTGCTATCATTTAAGATTACGAATTATCACGCGCTCTCTCTCTCTCTCTCTCTCTCTCTCTCTCTCTCTCTCTCTCTCTCTCTCTCTCTCTCTCTCTCTCTCTCTCTCTCTCTCTCTCTCTCTCTTTTTCACTCTCTCTCTTTTTCACTCTCTCTCTCTCTCTCTCTCTCTCTCTCTCTCTCTCTCTCTCTTTTTCACCTCTCTCTCTCTCTCTCTCTCTCTCTCTCTCTCTCTCTCTCTCTCACTCTCTCTCTGTCAAGTTGTGAGGGTCTCAACTTTCGTCTGTAGTCGTAAAATAGTGACTTAGATTGCAGAAGTATGGGCTTAAGGGGGTAGTGCTTGGTTTTTGGTCTATATATTTAGTTATTAATTATTTTTTTAGTTTCCTCGCTAGACCTCCATCAAGCTTAGAAAACACCCACTAGACCCCCTTGCAAGATAAATTTGTACATTTTTCGGTAGCAAAGTTTCCCGGCCGAAGGCCGGTTCCTTCTAAAATTAGAGGCTGGCTTTCGCTCGCCAGGAAAAAATCGACACCAAAAGGGAACGAATAGTTTTAATATTGAAAACAAAAATGAGGCGAAATATCTAAACATCGCCAAACTAACGGAACGAACGTCTTAAGACCTCAAAACTAATATGCTAAACATGAGGGAGAAGGGGGTCCAGAAAAAGCGAGTAGTGCCCCCTTGAACTCTGTTTAAGTGATGCTCGTGAGGAGAAACTGTATTGTATTCACAATAAAATGTTATCTTTATATAATGTTTATAAGGGGGAGGTAGTTGTTGGTTCACCCTCATGTTTACAAGGGGGAGGTAGTTGTTGGTTCACCCTCATGTTTATAAGGGGGAGGTAGTTGTTGGTTCACCCTCATGTTTATAAGGGGGAGGTAGTTGTTGGTTCACCCTCATGTTTATAAGGGGGAGGTAGTTGTTGGTTCACCCTAATGTTTATAAGGGGGAGGTAGTTGTTGTTGGTTCACCCTAATGTTTATAAGGGGGAGGTAGTTGTTGGTTCACCCTCATGTTTATAAGGGGGAGGTAGTTGTTGGTTCACCCTCATGTTTATAAGGGGGAGGTAGTTGTTGGTTCACCCTCATGTTTATAAGGGGGAGGTAGTTGTTGGTTCACCCTCATGTTTATAAGGGGGAGGTAGTTGTTGGTTCACCGTCATGTTTATAAGGGGGAGGTAGTTGTTGGTTCACCCTCATGTTTATAAGGGGGAGGTAGTTGTTGGTTCACCCTCATGTTTATAAGGGGGAGGTAGTTGTTGGTTCACCCTCATGTTTATAAGGGGGAGGGTAGTTGTTGGTTCACCCTCATGTTATAAGGCGGAGGTAGTTGTTGGTTCACCCTCATGTGTATAAGGGGAGGTAGTGTTGGTTCACCCTCATGTTTATAAGGGGGAGGTAGT
>CM064543.1:457097-505289 GCA_032716605.1 Paralithodes platypus
ATAGATGATGCAAATGGTAATAGTGGTTTTGGAAGAGTAATAGATGATGCAAATGGTAATAGTGGTTTTGGAAGAGTAATAGATGATGCAAATGGTAATAGTGGTTTTGGAAGAGTAATAGATGATGCAAATGGTAATAGTGGTTTTGGAAGAGTAATAGATGATGCAAATGGTAATAGTGGTTTTGGAAGAGTAATAGATGATGCAAATGGTAATAGTGGTTTTGGAAGAGTAATTGCTGATCCGGTTGTGTTGTGGGGTATTAGATGGTCATGGTGGGGAGATAATTATGGTAACCTAGTGATCTCGTACTGAAGATATAGTGCAGTACTGGTTAGGGTGGTGATGTGGTATAAGAACCTAAAACGCATGAAACAACAGGAGTCGCAGCAGGCTAATTGGGCCACGCAAGGCAGATCCCTCTCTCACACAGCCCATCTCGTCTTTATGCCTGCCTTGGAGCTCTTTATCATCCTTGACCCTACTATGACATTCAGTAACCTATTCCACATATCTATCTATCTATCTATCTATCTATCTACATGTTCAGGCCCAATCCCCATTTTCCTATTTTTATTTTATTTTTTCTATGTTATTCTATTTTAATATTTAGTTTTTTCTTTTTTCTTGGGGTTTACCAAGAGAGAGAGAGAGAGAGAGAGAGAGAGAGAGAGAGAGAGAGAGAGAGAGAGAGAGAGAAGTGAAGCAATATAGACCATGTTTAATGATGTGTGCAGAGTGGTTGGCAGGATCCAGATTATCATATTTGTGGGCTCTAGCCGAATTGTTGTGAACTTATAGTTGGGAGGGTTTGTTTAGTATGGGACGTTGTATTGTTGGAGGAAGTAACAGAGATTTAGAGGTTTTTGATTCACAGGACATCTTGGTGAGTTTCGTGTAGTTTTCATATCTTACCATTTAAATTAGAGTGGGTTAATTTATGAACAACTGGAAAATTAATTATAAATGCGAGGGAAGGGGATTTAATGTGTGTGAGTGGTGAGCTGTTAAAGTGAAAGATAAGAATATCCGGTGAAAGTGGGGATTGGTATGTTAATGGATATGGTCCTTTTAGTGCGAGAGAATTTTGCAGTAAGAGCTACATAATTATACTGTGTATTATTGACGTAGAGGTAAACATATATTTGTATTTATAAGTTTGTATTGTGCTGCGTCATGGAGTTTATTGAACTCTCTCTCTCTCTCTCTCTCTCTCTCTCTCTCTCTCTCTCTCTCTCTCTCTCTCTCTCTCTCCCTTGTTCCATTAATTTATATATATACAGTATATATATATATTATATATATATATACCGGTATATAGTTCGATTCCCAGCTGAGAGTAAGCACATATATATATGTATACGGTATATATGTTTCTAATCTCTCAGTGGGGTTCGAACCGCCGACCGTCAGGACGATAGCCGACGCTTTAACTACACCACGGCGTCGGCTATCGTCCTGACGGTCGGCGGTTCGAACCCCACTGAGAGATTATAAACATTTAGTGACTCACGTGTATTTGTGATATATATGCTCAATATACTGTATATATACTGTATATGTGTGTGTGCTATTTTTTTTTTATTTTTTTATTATTACCAAAGGCCGGTTCCTCCTAAATTGCAGGCCTGCTATCGCTCGTCAGGATAAAATTGACATCTTAATGGCACGAAAGGTCTAACTATTGACAAAGAAATGGGGTGTAAGATCTTAAAATCGCCGAACTAATAGGGCAAACGTCTTATAAATGTCAAAACTAATGAGGCTAAGCATGAGGGAGAAGGGGGTCCAGAAAAATAAATAAGATACCTCCCCTTAAGGTTGTTTCTATCTATTCCGAATTTGCAATAATTTGGCATATGTATCTCTCTCGTGTGTGTGTGTGTGGGTGTGTAGGGGGGGGGGGGGGGGGGGGAGGGGGGGGGGGGGGGTTGAGTGTGTGTGTACAAAGGAAATCAAGCAACAACAGATCTAGTGACCCTTCTAGGTTGCTTGTCCTCCAAAACACTGAGGATCAAGTGTCCAAACAGTGGTTTAGAGGGGGTAAGGGAACATTGGAAAGGGAATTACTGCCCTGGAACTAATATCCGTGGCACACACCTGTGTGTGTGTGCGTGTGTGGGTGGGGGTGTTAGAGCTTTCTATTAAATGGTGAAGGTATACGTTATGTTCAGTCGAGTGTGCAGAGTGGTTGATCAAGTCCTGATATCGTAAAAGTGTATTGCCAAGAGAGAGAGAGAGAGAGATAGAGATAGAGAGAGATAGACACAACTTTAAGGGGAGTTATTTTATTTATTTTTCTGGACCCTCTTCTCCCTCATGCTTAGCCTCATTAGTTTTGACATTTTTAAGACGTTTGCCCTATTAGTTTGACGATTTTAAGATCTTCCACCCCATTTCTTGTCAATAATTAGACCTTTCGTGCCATTAAGAGAGAGAGAGAGAGGAGTGAAACAATATATGCAATGTTTAATGATGTGTGCAGAGTGGTTGATAGGATGCAGATGATATAAAAATGTCTTGCCTATAGAAAAAGAGGGGTGGAGGGGGGAGCTGTGCAGTGTGTATAGTCTAAACAATACATTACGTGGCAGTTAATCTAGTATATTTTTCCGAATCTACAAAATAGTGTTCTGTGTGTTCTATTAGGCTACTTCTCTCTCTCTATCTATCTATCTATCTATCTATCTATCTATCTATCTATCTATCTATCTATCTATCTATCTATCTATCTATCTATCTATCTATCTATCTATCTATCTATCTATGTGTGTGTTAGAGTTTTATATTATATGTTGAACGTATGTGTAGTGTTCAAGGGGAAGTTTTTAGTTTGTTTCCTACCCCTTCAGCAATCTTAAAATTTCACCCCTTTGACCCCCTTTCAAGATAAATTTGTAAATTTTTCGGTAGAAAAATGTCCCGGCCAAAGGCCGGTTACTCTTAAATTACAGGTTCGCTATCGCTCGCCAGGATAAAATCGACACGTAAATGGCACGAAAGGTCTTAAAATTGACAGAATGGGGCGGAAATTATCACCAAACTAACGGGGCAAACGTTTTAAGATCTCAAAAGCAATGGGGCTAGACATGAGGGAGAAAGGGGTCAAGAAAAAAGTCCCTCAAGTGGAAATCTCCCCTTAATGGAGTGTGTAAAGTGTTGATCAGATCCAGACCTTGTAAATGTGTATTGCCTATAGAGAGAGGCTAGTGCGTGAAGGTTGGAGTGGATGGGTATAGAGGCCAGGGAGAGATGGAAGTCAAGCTGCTGCAGTTACTTTGTTTCAGTTTGTCGTTCCTTCCATTATTCATTTTCTTTATTTGTTCTTAATCAATAATATACCTGCGTAGCCTAATCTAACCTAAACTATCCTACTTCAAATATAATATACCTTCTGCGTCACCTAATCTAACCTAAACTATCCTACTTCAAATATAATATACCTTCTGCGTCACCTAATCTAACCTAAACTATCCTACTTCAAATATAATATACCTTCTGCGTCACCTAATCTAACCTAAACTAACCTACTTCAAATATAATATACCTTCTGCGTCACCTAATCTAACCTAAACTATCCTACTTCAAATATAATATACCTTCTGCGTCACCTAATCTAACCTAAACTATCCTACTTCAAATATAATATACCTTCTGCGTCACCTAATCTAACCTAAACTATCCTACTTCAAATATAATATACCTTCTGCGTCACCTAATCTAACCTAAACTATCCTACTTCAAATATAATATACCTTCTGCGTCACCTAATCTAACCTAAACTATCCTACTTCAAATAACCAGAGTGGGTGATAAAGGCGATGGACTGAAGTGCTTGGAAGACAAATTATGATTTTTTTTAATATATGTGGAGTGAGGAGTGGGAGCGCAAATCGCAAATCGCAATGAGCGATTGGGAAGCACATTAAGAGAGATGGAGTGTGGATCATGTAGTGTGGAGAAGCATGAGAATGGGGAAGATGTGAGGAGAATGGTGTCTGAATGGTTTAGTGGTGGTGGTGGTGGGGGGGGGGGGGAGAAAATATAAAACACATTTGAGAGCTTTTGGAAGGAGTTGAAGCGTGGTTGATTGTGTGTATGGGAGCGTGAGTTTGTTAGGAATGGGGGGGGGGGGGGTGATGCTGGGTAGGGTAGAGCAAGGTTAAGAGATGTATCTCTTAACCTTGGGGTAGAGTAGCATGATATTAACCCATTCAGTACCGGTGGCATCCTTTTCATTATATTCTGGCAACTATTAGATTATATTATTCAGCTTAGGAAGGACGTCTACTAATTAAAAAGCTACAGACGCTCTCAGTTAATCCTTTAAGCTAACATACATTCTTCCTAAGCTTCATATAATCGTTTAAATGTAGCTGATATTCAATTATATAATAAAGTCGCCGATACACAAGGGGTTTAGGAGCATATCAAGAGAGTCTAGATGGAACAGTTTAGGAGGCGAGTATGCACGAGATAGCATAATTATGGAGGGAGATAAGAGCCTTGATAATGCAGGGAAATGGAGCGTGAGATGGAGAAAATACGGGAGGGAGCTGGAGCGTGGAGACTGCGTTGAGGGGGTAGTGCTTGGCTTTTAGTCTATATATTTATATATTTTATTTATTTTTCACTTTCCTCGCTAGACCTCTCATCAAGATTAGAAAAACACCCCCTAGACCCCTTTTCAAGATAAATTTGTACATTTTTCGGTAGAAAAATGTCCCGGCCGAAGGCCGATTCCATCTAAAAATAGAGGCTCGCTATCGCTCGCCAGGAAAATATCGACACCTAAAGGGCACGAAAGGTCTTAATATAGACAAAAAAAATGAGGCGAACGGTCTCAAAATCGCCAAACTAACAGAACGAATGTCTAAAAACCTCGAAACTAATATGCTAAACATGAGGGAGAAGGGGGTCCAGAAAACAGTGAGTACTACCCCCTGAAAAGCCTATCACGTCACTTGAGATTTAGGGAGCATATTGTGGAGGGAGCTGTAGAGTGAATTGCCGTGGCGTTAAGGGGAGATGGTTCGTTTTTCTAGACTCCCTTCTCCCTCATGTTTAGCCCCATTAGTTTTCAGATTTTTGTTTTACGTTTGGCCCATTAGTTTGGCGATTTTAAGACTTTTCGCCCCATTTCTTTGTCAATATTAAGACTTAATTTAAGAATCTATTTTTTCCTGGCAAGCGATAGCGAGCCTGTATTTTATGAGAAACCGGCCTTTGGCCGGGAAATTTTTCTATCGAAAAATTTACAAATTTATCTTGAAGGGTTTTGTTTTGTTTTTTAAAGTCCCTTTGAACAGTTTGTTGCACCAAATGTTATTCCACAACAAAGGGCGGTATGCTCCTCGGTGCTACTAGTAGAGTGGCGAACTCTACATTAGTTGACAGTAGGTAGGTGAAAGCCGAGCAAAGCTAACAATCTAAACACTACTCTTCTCTCTCTCCCTCCCTCTCCTACTGAATTTAAGTTTCACCAACACTTTCCTCCCTATCTCCTCCCTCTATCCTTCTTATTAATAAAAACAGTGAGCTTGGGGGGGGGGGGGAGAGAGAGAGAGAGTGAGTACAAAGGAGTACAAAGGAAATCAAGCAACAACAGTCTAGTGACCCTTCTAGGCTGCTTGTTCTCCAAAACACTGAGGATCAAGTGTCCAAACAGTGGTTTAGAGTGGGTAAGGGAACTACTGCCCTGGAACTAATGTCCGTGGCAGGATTAGGAAGTTAGAGAGAGAGAGAGAGAGAGAGAGAGAGAGAGAGAGAGAGAGAGAGAGGTGAAAGTAAGGCGTGGAGGAGTGTTTGTAGAGGTGGATGAAGTGTGGTCTGGAAGGTGGAAAATAGTGGAGCGTGTGGAAGACCCCCTGGAGCGTGACAAACGATGTGTTCAGTGTCCTCCAGCCCCAACACTCAACAACACCACCACCACCACAACGTACACACCCAAAACTACTCAACCTCATCACCTCATTACATCCACACAATCTCTCCACATCCACTCACTCACTCCCCTCCACCCTACCCACAAACTCACCCGACCCACATAAATACCTCACCCCCAATTAACTCGCCTCTATATCCTCTTACTCCTGCACTTCTGCATACTTGTTTACCCATGGCCGAAACTAATCCCCCCCCCAAAAAAAAAAAGATCTTAGATGTAGAATTAGCATAGACTATCATTTAATCTCCATTCATCCTATCCTATCCGAAATTCCAAGTAAGTTTTTCCATACTGTATGATATATTGTTCCAACTGTTGCCATGCCAGCGTAAGATGGAGGGAGTGGTGGGTGAGGAGGAGCCTTCTTCTTTACTCTTATTTTCTTTATCTACTAGTTAGTAGCTCTGCAGTGTAGATATCCAAACTGACCCGTAAGGAGTAATAGGTATGTTACAGTTTGGAATTCCTTTATATTCTTTTGTAACCATTATAACCATTTCTCACCCCTACTCGTATCCACCCTCATCATCACTCACCCCACTCGTACACTCACCCCGACCCCAGGTTACTTCACCTCCACTCATATTCACCTCACTATCATATTCATCCCCTCACTCTCATATTCACCTGTCTCTCACCTTTGCCCCATACTCAACCCACACTCGGCCCCCTCGTAATGCCCCTCTTCCGCCCCCCCCCCCCCCCCCTTCCCCCTTCCCCCTTACCCATTTCATCCTTCCTCATAATACAACATAAAATATCCAGATGACGCCACGGGTATATATGTGTATGTGTATTGTGACTACTGTAGGTGTTCGGTCGGTTATATTGTGACTACTGTAGGTGTTCGGTCGGTTATATTGTGACTACTGTAGGTGTTCGGTCGGTTATATTGTGACTACTGTAGTAGTTCGGTCGGTTATATTGTGACTACTGTAGGTGTTCGGTCGGTTATATTGTGACTACTGTAGGTGTTCGGTCGGTTATATTGTGACTACTGTAGGTGTTCGGTCGGTTATATTGTGACTACTGTAGGTGTTCGGTCGGTTATATTGTGACTACTGTAGGTGTTCGGTCGGTTATATTGTGACTACTGTACTGTAGGTGTTCGGTCGGTTATATTGTGACTACTGTAGGTGTTCGGTCGGTTATATTGTGACTACTGTACTGTAGGTGTTCGGTCGGTTTCATTTTCGACAGAGACAAAATTTTCCGTAAACATATGTTTGAAATTAAATGAAATAGGATAGGTATGTTTTCAGTTAAATGATATGCCTATGTTTGCAATAGACTATGCTCACATACAGTATATTTGGTAACTTAGGCTACAGAAAGGACACAAGTATGCCTTGGTATAAACAAATAATGGGGATCTTAAAAATGGGGGTATTTCTAGTATGCTATTGATAGCATATCATAGCATAACATAATCATTTATGTCCAACAAGTAAACTAGGTTATGTCACGTGAGAGTGATAGAGGTGGAATTGGACACTATACGTAAAAGAGAAAACGAATATATATATATATATATATATATATATATATATATATGGATATATGGGGAGGTTCCTCTCGCACTGCTCTCCTAGAAAAAGTTGAAAGGAAGGCCTTTCGTATCATTAACTCCCGTCCACTCACCAACTCTCTGCAATCTCTCTCTCTCCGCCGCAATGTTGCATCTCTCTCGCTATTATATCGCTACTATAATAATCAGTGTTCCTCAGAGCTTTCCCAGTGCATACCACCTCCTTTACGTAGGACACGTGGTATCCGTCTTGCAACTCAATCCCACCCTTACTCTGTGCAACTCTCTAACCCGAGAGTGAAACGTTTCTCTCAAACTTTCTTCTACTCAACAGCTGAGCTCTGGAACTCTCTCCCAGAATCAGTCTTTCCCTCTTCCTATGACTTAAATTGCTTCAAACTCCGTGTGTCCAGGCATTTTGGCTCGATCGTCCCTTGATTTTGGTCCTGTCACTCTTTCAACTATGGGGGAGGAACTCGCTATAGGCAATGCTGCCTTTTGCCTCCCTCAATCACATAGAAAAAAAATAAAAATACAAATATATATGGATAAAAAATACCATCTGAGGAAGAGCACTTTATTGACAACGTTTCGCAGATAGCTTCATCAGGTCACTGCGAAACGTTGTCAATAAAGTGCTCTTCCTCAGATGGTGTTTTTTATCCATTCTGTCTACTTTTCAAGTACCACTCAACACAAATATATATATACTGTATATATATACAATACATTAAATAAAGTACAATCGACACTATGTAGAAATTAACACCATTGAGTAATGAATGTGGAATTGACCACTTGCAAGTTTCAGGCTATAAGGAAGTTGGAGCCGTAACCATTAATTTTAATCAGAAATGCAATCATAATGTAGGTTTTTAATGGATGGAAAGTATATTGAATTTGATTATGTGTTTATACATGCACTACAACCGTATATTACCTGGTAATGCTGTTAAATATTTATGTTTACAGCTCCTAACGACTTCCTTATAGCCCGAAAGTCGCTAGTGGTCAGTTTCTCAGCATATGGGACTTGGGATGAAATTTGATATCTTGCAGATTTATAAATGCAAGGGGTCTCATTGATTGATAGAGATGAAGTATATATAGACATAAAGACCAGCTGAAAATTATGATGCAATTGGACACCAGGTGGAGCGTAGGTACAGTCGTGAGCCAAAATAAGCATACACCCTTTTGAATCTGTACATAATAAGACCACATTCTAAAACATTTTGAATACAACAAAGCATTGGATTGTCTCGTATGAGTTCCATGCAAATCCATATGGATGAATGACTATTATGCCTGGCGACTGTACAAACAGACGGCATTTGGAAAAGTATTTTGAAGTGAACAATGGTCAGTATGTGGAGCTTGGGTGTGGTGGAAGGTGGGAGTGATCACCTGCAGAAAGGTTCCTCTTTCACCTGGACGAGTTACAGCCTTTCACCTGCTAATGGAAGGTCACCACCCATCCTGCCCCTCCACCTTGCTTATTATATATATATATATCTCCTCTCTCTCTCTCTCTCTCTCTCTCTCTCTCTCTCTCTCTCTCTCTCTCTCTCTCTCTCTCTCTCTCTCTCTCTCTCTCTCTCTCTCTCTCTCTCTCTCTCTCTCTCTCTCTCTCTCTCTCTCTCTCTCTCTCTCTCTCTCTCTCTCTTCTCTCTCTCTCTCTCTCTCTCTCTCTCTCTCTCTCTCTCTCTCTCTCTCTCTCTCTCTCTCTCCCCCCTGCTTCTCTTTCCTCATCCCCTCCCCCTCTTAACGCTTCTCCTCCCCTACCGCTCTCCCCCCCCCCCCCTAACTCTAATTAAAAGGGAGACAAATTGTGTTTTCATGGATACCATCACATACAGGGATTACCTATAATGAAAAAGTTGATATAATAGCTAAAAATGCTACTGAAAAAATTGAAATTGATGTACAATGTACCCTATCTTTGAAACAGGTAAAAAACAAAATAAAGAAATGTCAAGAAGTAAAAGAAGCTAGAGATATCGAGTGTAAGTATATAGCCAGGCCTAGTGCCACCATGCATCATTACAGAGAGGTGGTAGATAAAACTAAATTCAATTATGGGAATGTTACAAGTAAGTGGAAAGATTCTGTATGTACTAGGTTAAGACTAGGCTACAAATATTACTGGGAATTAGGCATTAATACTGCAGAGAAGGATAGGAGTTGTAGGCTGTGCAATAGGCCAAGATCTCACACCCTTCAACATTATATACTGCAATGTATAACTTTAATAAAATATAGAAATAATACAATTGAAAATGTAACTAAACAGATAATATGGATGTTCAACAGTGGAACTATGTACAACCTTTTAAAAGAATGTAAAATTATAAAACATATAATTTGATGTGTAGCTATGCTCTTCAACTAAACACATGTACATTCTAGTGGTGCCTTACAGGCCACCCTGGGTCAGCGAACCTACGCTCCCTAACCATACTGCTGTATTGTCCTCAATATTCTCGGCTAATGGCTTGATGTACTGTACAAGTACCTCCGGATATGCGGCACATCCCTCCCGGAGGACTACTTGCACCTTCCCTCCGAATATTATTTTATGGAAATCAAAATAATATGAATCTGAATCTGAATCTGTATGGCTGTATGTTTTGGGTGCTGGGGTCTGGTGACTGGGTCACGACGGTTAGGGTCCCTCTAGGAGGGATTAACACGGTCGGGGCTCAGTTGGGGGTCTTGTGGGACAGCATGCGTGTTTAAAAACAAAAGCAATCTGATCAAGGTCTATAACGGGGACTCATGTATTTTAGATATGTCTTTATTATAATACTGTATATACTAAACTTAGGTAGTGTTAAAAATTATCTTCAATATCAATGTATTACTCATCTAACTATATATGTAATGACATAGTTTAAGCTAGAAATAGGGTGAAGATTGCGTATGCACCTTCGCCCTTTTGAGATAATGTAACTATGATACTTGTGTAACATTTGTACTTTTCTCAATAAAACAATCAAATCAAATCAAATCAACCCCCTACCCCTACTTCTAGACCACCCATTCCTTCACCAAACCTCCCATCCTTTTTAACCCGCCGGACCCTCCCTGTTTATCTCCTCCCCTTTTGTCCTCTTATCTCACGTATCATGTTGATTCTTCATAATCCCCTTGTCTCTCCCTTTCCCTTGTGCCTCTCCTTCTCTTCGTCATTTACTCTTCATCCTTTGGTTTTATCGCAGTTAAGGGTGTATAATTGTGTTTTTTAATCCATTAATTTGGCGATTCTGACACGTTTCGCCCCATTCAGGTGTCCTTTTATTTTATTCGGGAGAACGATACTGAACCTACAATTTGGGAAGACAACGGCCTATGGCTGGGACTCAAATTTGCTTCTTTTCTTTGCAACATTTCTGGAACTGTTTGCACTGGTATCGAAAAGTACTCTGGGGGTAGAGTGATTTTGGTACCATAACTAAATAGAATATTACTTAAATAACTGCAAGATCAGTGTTGATACTAAAGGTCGAGGGACAATATATCTGGTGTGATACTGACTTTACGTTTTATTCAGACCGCTTCACCACTCCCAGTCGATATTTCCTACTGTATTTGTTGTTTTTGTTTTCTTTCCATTTACCGTCATTCCTATCACTCCTTTCATTCTCTCCTTTTTGGGCCTTCCTCTAGCTCTACTCACAATCGTTTAAATTTAGTTTAATGGTATTGTGTTTATTGTACACTATAGTTTAATGCTTATAATTTGTTGTGATGCATTATAAGTAGGTATTTCAAGTGGAGAACAACAATATATTTCTTGTTTTTCTACTATCCTTTCCACTGTGTTATGAAAGTATAATATATAAGATGTTTTATATATATACAGTATATATAAATATCACGATTGTATAAGTATATTTCAGATTATAATATTCAGGGTGTTTATTACGTATCACATCTTTCACTATAGTTACAACATTTTTCTTACTACCACAACTACTTCAAGTACTATAATTCCTCAACTACCACCACACCTCCACTACCACAACTACCATCACACCACCACTACCACCACACCTCCACTACCACAACTGCCACCACACCACCACTACCACAACTACCACCACACCTCCACTACCACCATCACACCTCCACTACCACAACTACCACCACTACCACCACACCTCCACTACCACAACTACCATCACACCACCACCACCACCACACCTCCACTACCACAACTACTACCATTTTTCCACTACCACCACACATCCACTACCACAACTACCACCACACCTCCACTACCACAACTACCAACACACCACCACACCACCACACCTCCACTACCACAACTACTACCATTTTTCCACTATCACAACTACCACCACACCTCCACTACCACAACTACCACCACACCTCCACTACCACCACTATCACAACTACCACCACTCCTCCACTACCACACCTACCACCATCCCGTGACATTCCCTCTACGGTTGGTTGCTCTTGGGTCGACCTTTCTCTCTTCTTAGTTTTTATTTTACATTTATGTTTTATTTCCTCCTTTATTATGTATTTTGTTGCTTCTTCGAGCATTTCTCCTGTATTAATTTAGCATTGCTCCTGTATTCTCATACGTTATGTTTTCCCTTGTTTTATCTGGTTCCTTTTCATTAAAGTACATTCCTTGTTACCTGATCCTTGTTATATAATCTTATTGTTTTCTCTCATCTCTGTTACTATTTTAGTATTTCCGTCGGCAGTTTCTGCCTAGATTTTTTTAAATTCACATTTATGTAATCTGAAAAGACTTAGTTTAGTTTTGCCATTGTTTTATTTGCACTTCTTGTATTCAGTATAACAAGTTATGCAAACTTTCCTACCTACAACCCCACCCTTTTTCCTCTATTGTCCTCTATATTATTTTCTTTCTGTTTTGTTCTATTGTTGTTAATACTTCTGTATCCTACCTTGGTTGTTTCTTTTGCTGCGATTTTCTATATTGTCTTCCCACTTTATATACGGGCTTCATAGACGGGTTGTATTATGGTATACCGGTCGTCCGTCCATCCGTGTGTTCGTTAATCTCCTTGTCTAGCGGCTTTGTCTTCACTAATTTTGATAAGACTTATAACAGCTTCACTACTACAATACCTTGGATGAGCTCGATTTTCAGCTTTTTACCAAAAAATCTAGGGAAGTAACTACCAACTTTCCACTAAAACTTTACAAAGTACATACAATAGTATGCTGTATGACGCTATATGATGTTATATCGATTTTAAGTGTTTTGCAAAAAGGCTAGGGAAGCAGCCAGCCACTTATCTCTGACTTCACTAAGCACAGTACAATAATCTACTGCTTGATGTCAGATGACTTTGATCACTTCAGTTTAAACACAAAAATATATGGAAGCAGCCACCAACTTTTCACTCACTTTGATAAGTACAGTACAATAATATACTGTATAAAGTCATGCGACGTGTTATACGCACCTTGAATCATGCTGACAGGCGTTATACACCCGTTTGCGGGGCTTTTTTGGTATCGCTTTAAGGGGGGTGACCTGCTTTTTGTTATTTCTGTCCTTGTCTCTCTTTCTATGGCTTGTATCCATTCGGCCCCATTCAGCCAACTATTTTAAGACGTTTATCCCCATCTAGGTGTCGATTTCTTCCTGGCGAGCGATAGCGAGCCAGCATTATATGAAGAAATCCGGCTTCGCCGGAGAAATGTTTCTATCGAAAAATGTACAAATTAGCCTGCTGTCAAACAAAAATAAAAAATATGCTAGCTCGCTACCGCTCACCAGTAAAACAATGACACCTGGATGGGGATAAACGTCTTAAAACAGTAGGCTGAATGGGGCCAAATGGATACAAGCCAGAAAAGGAAAAAAAAAACAGGTCACCCCCCTTAATTTCACCTTTCCTCTTTCTGTCCTTTCAATTATGCTTCTCAGTGTCATACTTTCTAATTGTTTTACCCTCACTACTCCACACATTCAATTGTTTTACCCTCACTACTCCACACATTCAATTGTTTTACCCTCACTACTCCACACATTCAATTGTTTTACCCTCACTACTCCACACATTCAATTGTTTTACCCTCACTACTCCACACATTCAATTGTTTTACCCTCACTACTCCACACATTCAATTGTTTTACCCTCACTACTCCACACATTCAATTGTTTTACCCTCACAACTCCACACATTCAATTGTTTTACCCTCACTACTCCACACATTCAATTGTTTTACCCTCACTACTCCACACATTCAATTGTTTTACCCTTACTACTCCACACATTCAATTGTTTTACCCTCACTACTCCACACATTCAATTGTTTTACCCTCACTACTCCACACTTTCAACTGTTTTACCATCAAAAACTCCACACATTTCAATTGTTTACCTCACTTGTATCCACACATTCAATGTTTTTACCCTCTCTACTCCACACATTCAATTGTTTTACCCTCACTACTCCACACATTCAATTGTTTTACCCTCACTACTCCACACATTTAATTGTTTTACCCTCACTACTCCACACTTTCAACTGTTTTACCCTCACTACTCCACACATTCAATTGTTTTACCCTCACTACTCCACACATTCAATTGTTTTACCCTCGCAACTCCACACATTCAATTGTTTTACCCTCACTACTCCACACATTCAATTGTTTTACCCTCACTACTCCACACTTTCAATTGTTTTACCCTCACTACTCCACACTTTCAATTGTTTTATCCTCACTACTCCACACATTCAATTGTTTTACCCTCTCTACTCCACACATTCAATTGTTTTACCCTCACTACTCCACACTTTCAATTGTTTTACCCTCACTACTACACACATTCACTTGTTTTACCCTCACAACTCCACACATTCAATTCGATTTTCCCACCTTTTCCCTTCACTACTATTTGTGTTTCGGTCTCAGTGTAATCCACTATCACTTCGTCTATCTACATATCTATTCCGTACTCCCGATTCTTCTGCCTACATTTTTCTCCCTACTTTCAATTCTTCTTTCCTACTTTACTGTTCCTCTTCTTGATGCCCTCGATCTTGTTGTCTCTGATCATGTATTATCACTTTTAGCTATGACTTCCTTAGATCCTCCTTTGTTAGTAAAATATATAAGTATGTATGTATGTATGTATGTATGTAATGTATGTATGTATGTATGTAATATATGTATGTGTGTATGTATGTATGTATGTATGTACCGGGTATGTATGTGTGTATGTATGTATGTAATGTATGTAATGTATGTGTGTATGTATGTATGTATGTATGTATGTACTCAGCAACATACCCCATTGAGTATGGCATTGCTGGGGGTGGCCGACACGAGACAGAACCCAAACAGAAACATTTAAAATTCCTATTCTCAGGGTCCGGAACTATTTTGGCGTTCCCTCGCCCGTTTCTCTGTCTCGTCGAGTAGGAGAATTATGGAAGTATAGATTGCATAAATATCTTTCAGACTTAAGGGGAGATTTTCCACTTGAGGGATTTTTTTCTGGACTCCTTTCGCCCTCATATTTAGCCCCATTGTTCTTGAGATTTTAAGACGTTTGGCCCATTAGTTTGGCTAATTTATGACCTTTCGCCCCATTGTTGTCAATATTAAGTCCTTTCGTGCCATTTAGGTATCGATTTTTTTCCTGGCCAGCGATAGCGAGCCTGTAATTTAAGAGGAATCGGCCTTCGGCCTGTACATTTTTCTACCGAAAAATGTACATATTTATCTTGAAAGGTGGTCTAGGGGGTGTCATTTTAAGCTTGATGGAGGTCTAGGGAACAAAGTAATAACCTCCCCTTAAATGCAACCACAAAGTAGACTATACTTTCTAAACCATGCATACTATTTTGGACTACCTTGTTGTATTTCCTTTCCGTTTTCCCTTCGTTTTCATTAATCGAGTTTAGGAGTAAAGTTGGTTGGTGGAGAGAACATAATAATTATCACCTGTCCTCTTCTATACAATACTTTCACATATATCTCTATTCTCTTTCCTTCCCCAATTTATCTTGCCCACCTGTCCTCTTCTTCCTATGTTGTTGTTGTTGTTGTTGTTGTTCCCGTTCCCGTTCCCCAAGCTGCCTGGCCGAGCAGCCCCAAGGCCCCGACCAAGGCCATAACCGAGCGCCCCACAGAACCCTCCCTGCCTACCACAATAAAGCCTGGGTGACCGAAGCCACTCCATGGCGGGGAGCTGAGGAGGGTGTGGAAACGCCCGGGAAACCAAAGCCCCACCCAAGGCCCTGTGCCCCTCAGCAATTATGAAGAGAAAGTTGAGGGGCAAAGGAAAAATGTGACGCTTTGGCTTCCAATCTTGGTAGATTGGGAGGTCAATCCACGGAAGAGACGCCGTCACTTGAGATCTAAAAAATATGTAAGTAAAAGGAACAGTCAGAGTAAGCTATGGGTATAGCAGAGATCACTCAGTTCTCACTCTGATAGACCAGCCCATCACCTATCTATTCTATTCTATTGTGTCCTTATCTAGCATCTCCTTCCCTACCAGCAGACCTCGTCTTCACTCCCTTCATAGATGTTTCCCATTGATAATCTCGCCTTTTAACCCATTCAGTACCAGGGACGACATTTTCATCATATTTTGGCAACCATTATACGATTTTTTACAGCTTAGGACGGAGCTCTAGCAATAATAAGGCTTCAGACTATCTCAACCAACCCTTTTAACCCTTTCACGCATTTATGACGCAGAGGTTGCCGGATTAGCAATAACAAAGAGTTCTCTCACTCTTATAATTACCTCTCCAAAATTAGTTTTCTGCCCACAGCTAACTCAAAGACAACTGCAGAGGTTGAAGTAACTCAACTAAAGGTTTCTGAATACCCCTGATGGTAATACAGGCTTTAAAGTATCCCCAATAGGCTCAAAATCGCGTCATATGCGTGAAAGGGTTAACTACCATAGATCCTTCTTTAGCTGTATAATATCGTCTGAATATAGCTAGAATAAAATATAACACGTCGGTGGTCCTCAAAGGGTTAATATAACACGTCGGTGGTCTTCAAAGGGTTAATATAACACACGTCGGTGGTCCTCAAAGGGTTAATATAACACACGTCGGTGGTCCTCAAAGGGTTAATATAACACACGTCGGTGGTCTTCAAAGGGTTAATATAACACACGTCGGTGGTCCTCGAAGGGTTAATATAACACGTCGGTGGTCCTCAAAGGGTTAATATAACACACGTCTCTAGTATTCAAAGGGTTAATATAACACACGTCTCTAGTATTCAAAGGGTTAATATAACACACGTCGGTGGTCCTCAAAGGGTTAATATAACACACGTTGGTGGTCCTCAAAGGGTTAATATAACACACGTCGGTGGTCTTCAAAGGGTTAATATAACACACGTCGGTGGTCCTCAAAGGGTTAATATAACACACGTCGGTGGTCCTCAAAGGGTTAATATAACACACGTCGCTGGTCCTCAAAGGGTTAATATAACACACGTCGGTGGTCCTCAAAGGGTTAATATAACACACGTCGGTGGTCTTCAAAGGGTTAATATAACACACGTCGGTGGTCCTCAAAGGGTTAATATAACACACGTCGGTGGTCCTCAAAGGGTTAATATAACACACGTCGGTGGTCCTCAAAGGGTTAATATAACACACGTCGGTGGTCCTCAAAGGGTTAATATAACACGTCGGTGGTCCTCAAAGGGTTAATATAACACACGTCGCTGGTCCTCAAAGGGTTAATATAACACACGTCGCTGGTACTCAAAGGGTTAATATAACACACGTCGGTGGTCCTCAAAGGGTTAATATAACACACGTCGGTGGTCCTCAAAGGGTTAATATAACACACGTCGGTGGTCCTCAAAGGGTTAATATACGAGCGTTCCTTCCCTTGGCTTTATTGCCCTATCAATGTCCCTCAATCCCGCCCCTCTTGTGTGTGTGTGTGTGCAGGCTTTAAGGGGGGATGGCCCGGTTTTCTGGACGACTTGCTCCCTCATGTTTAGCCCCATTAGGTTTCAGATGTTGAGATGTTTGCCCCATTAGTTAGTCGATTTTAAGACCTTTCGCCCCATTTCTTCGTCAATATTTAGACCGTTCGTGCTATTTAGGTGTCGATTTTTTCCCTGGCGAACGATAGTGAGCCTGTAATGTTGGAAGAACCGGCCTTCGGCCGGGAAATTTTTCTACCGAAAAATGTACAAATTAATCTAGAAGGGGGATCTAGTGGAACTTTTTTTTTTAAATTTGATGGAGGTCTAGGGAGGAAACTAGAAAAATAATGAATACATGCAAAATTCGCCCCAAAAGTAAACCATCCCCCCTTAAATAAGATCTGCACACACATCCATGAACACGTGCATACATACATACATACATATATACATCCATGAACACGTGCATACATACATACATACATACATACATACATATATTCTGAACATGATAAGTGTACATTCACAAAAACAAAAATCATAATAATATGTACCCACACTCACTCACACGAAATATCCCCCCCCCCCTCTCTCTCTCTCTCTCTCTCTCTCTCTCTCTCTCTCTCTCTCTCTCTCTCTCTCTCTCTCTCTCGCTCTCTCTCTCTCTCTCTCTCTCTCTCTCTCTCTCTCTCTCTCTCTCTCTCTCTCTCTCTCTCTCTTTATCTAATAAAAACTAATAAATAATAATGTATATACCGGTATTATGTATTATTTCTGTATTTATCGATTATTTCGTATTATATTTATTTTTCAATTTGACCGTATATTAGTTATGAAAATATACTAATTGTCTTTCATTTTCTCGTTTCAGGTAACTATCTCGACCATTGTGTTCCACTACCTCGCATACTGTACTACTGTAAGGCAGGGTGAGTAAGGGTTGGATTGCTTTATAATTTAGAAGGATACACTCAATCCCTTTAAGGGGGGAGGCACGTATTTATTTGCATATTTATTTGTCGCTTTAGTATTTTTTTTAGTTTCCGCCCTAGACCTCCATCGAGCTTAAACAAAATTACCCCATAGACCCCCCCCCCCCCCCACCCCTTCAAGATAAATGTGTACATTTTTTGGCCGAAGGCCGGTTCCTCTTAAAATTACAGGCTCGCTATCGCTCGCCAGGAAAAAATCGACATCTTAATGGCGGGAAAGGTCTTAATATTGACAACGAAAAGGGGCGAAAGGTGTTAAAATCGCCAAACTAATGAGCCGAACGTCTTAAATTGTCAAAACTAAACGGGCTAAACACAGGAAGAGGGGGGGGGGGGGGGCAGCAGAAAAATCAACCATCCCCTTAAGATACGAGGACGCCTTCTTCCTCTGTTATGGCTATTAATAGACGATATTAGTTTGCTTAGGAAGGATTTGGTACTGGTTAAGAGCTACTGGTTGAAATGGTCTACTGGTTGAGTTGTCCTGTCACCGTCAGAAGGATGATTTGAGACCGTGTTTACTCCTTGGATTTCTTGAGAGCCTTCTAAAAATGAACATAAATCGTCTTGTGGTTGCCAGAATAAACTATTAAAACGCGTAATAATCCTCAAGGGGTTAATTGCTGTTTATTGTTACTTATAATTATTTGCACCAACTTCCCCGTGTGATATATTCGGGGACTATGTACAGAATGGCCGTATTTGTGTTATATGTGTACACGCTCAAGTACACCTTTTCCTGTGTGTGTGTGTGTGTGTGTGTGTGTGTGTGTGTGTGTGTGTGTGTGTGTGTGTGTGTGTGTGTGCCATCTACAGTATACACGCTTAAGTACACCTGTTCCTATGTGAGTGTTTATGTACAATATGTGTGCCTGTGTCAATATGTGCGTATGTTTGTGTGTGTGTGTGTTGCAATCCCAGTAGTGTTGCAGGCCCCGTGTCAACAAACCCAGCCAGGCCTACAATGTTGCAAACCACCTGCCAACATATATAATGCTCACAGTGTTGGCAGTGACATCCACAAGTCCAAATAAGGTAATGCACGATGGTTATCTTATACAGTATGTGGCTTAAAGTGTGTGTAGATAATAATATTTTAAAGGTTGGCTAAAATTTTCGTATTTATTTTATCCATTCGCTGGCACACACACACACACACACACACTGAACCATTATTTCTCTCTCTCTCTCTCTCTCTCTCTCTCTCTCTCTCTCTCTCTCTCTCTCTCTATCTCTCTCTCTCTCTCTCTCTCTCTCTCTCTCTCTCTCTCTCTCTCTCTCTCTCTCTCTCTCTCTCTCTCTCTCTCTCTCTCTCTCTCTCTCTCTCTCTCTCACATACACAGACAGTAGTTAAGTTGTGGTATATATCGTGTGAATGTTGATGGGCCTCAGACAACTTTCTCCTACATCTCTGTCCCTTGGTGTATGTTATGAGACACCTGCACTAGCCTATGACCTCACACCTGGCTTCTCTTCAACCTTACCCTCAACCTACAGTCACACACAACCAAAGCTCTCTCTTCATAACTTTGTATATATATATATATATATATATATATATATTATTATATATATCATAGACTACAGTAGATCTGCACTGGACACGAAAATGGAACTTTGCTGTAAGGGACCCAAAATCGGAGAACGAACCCCCAAGTTCGAACCTTGAAACCGCAAAAATTTGATATTTTCGCATTGAAGGGAGTGTACAGTTGATGAAGGAAAAGGGCGAAGCAAAGTAAAAGGAGGTAAAGGACAAATATAATAATAATATAATAAATATATATAGTGTAAGAATGTGAGGCAAGGCAGCATAAAGAATAAGGCAAGATGTGAGACAAAGCGAGTCAAAGGGGGACAGCACAGGTCTTCCAGATGGTTGCCCTGATACCCCCGTCACAGCCACACACACACACACACCCACACACACCCACACACACACACACACCCACACACACACACGGCTGGGAAAATTTGGAGAATGCTCGAGAGAAGTATAAAGCAGGACATAAACTAACATTGATGCCAAATGATATGAGGTGAAGCAAGAAGTGAGACAGGTGAGATAAGCTACAACAATTGGGAAGACAACGTGGGATCTGGTTAAGGAGGGTCACCGGCTTTTTTTTTTATCTTTCTCTCCTTTCCTCTCTTTCCCTGGCTTGTATCCATGCGGCCCCATTCAGCCAACTGTTTTAAGACGTTTATCCCCATCCAGGTGTCGATGTCTTCCTGGCGAGCGATAGCGAGCCAGCATTGTATGGAGAAATCCGGCTTCGCCGGAGAAATTTTTCTATCAAAAAATTTACAAATTTAGCTTGCTGTCAAAACAAAAAATATATATATGCTGGCTCGCTACCGCTCGCCAGGAAAATATTGACACCTGGATGGGGGTAAACGTCTTAAAACAGTAGGCTGAATGGGGCCGAATGGATACAAGCCAAAGAGAGAGGGAGAGAAAGAGAAGAACAGCGAGGAGGGCTCCCTTAATACGTAGATGATTGTATGATAATGTTGACGCGTTTCAGTTTTTATTAGTTTCTCCCTCTAGTCTAGTTGCATGGTATACATTTCCACGTGAGTGTATCTGCCCTTCCGAATAACCCAATATTTTCACACAAACATTGACACACCAAATTGTTTGCTCCCACTCTCACACACTCACTCTCACTATCTCTCTCTATGCATCTATCTATCTATTTATATATCTAATATATATATACTATATATATATATATATATATATGTGTGTGTGTGTGTGGAGAGAGAGAGAGAGCGATCTGTATATATGAAAGAACAATACAATTTGCATATTCAAAATAAGTCTAGACATTCATCTTGTGGAGTCTGGAAGAGTATTAAAAAAGTCAAGTATCTGTAATATCCATATTTTATTTTTATAAATTTTTTCCCCCACTTATTGCATCTACTATTGTTTATATAAATTCAAAATGCCTTGTCTGGACCGCAAGATCTGTGAGTGTAAACTATGTGCAACTCTACGCAAATATCAATCCAGCACTTAAGCTACCGTGCCGACCTATCCCCCGCGTGCCTGTGTGTTCCCCCTAATGGCTACCATAACTACTAAAAGGTTCCTGTGGGGCGGGGTTGGGACCACCAGTTCACAGGCTAATGTTTCCTGGGCCACTGAAAATAGCTTAGGCTGATATTAATTCATGAGGGATTGTTTCTTTATATGGAAGAGAGAAGGAGGGAGAAGGGGAGAGAAGGAGATAAAGAGTTAAATGGAATAATACATATTTCACAAGAGCTTTCTGCCCATTACGGGGAGGTACTGTAGGTGAAACGATTAGGAGATTTTGAAGTCACTCATTGAAGACTATGTAAATTACTCTCTTCTTGAATTGATCAACTAAAGAACTATTCGTAACTTCTGAGGGTAGTTTGTTCCAGGTAGAACAAATCATAATTATGTGAACATTTTCACATGTACTAATGTTTATCTTCTTCAGCTCAACTTCCATTCATTGTTGCATGTTACATTGTGAGGCTAAGCATCTTGTTATAAGACACGTCAAATATATTATTTTACACACGCATCGGAAGACGGTTTATTTTTTCAATAACAACGCAAAACGTCTGAATACAATCCACTTTGTCTACAAGAACAAAGCATTATGCAACTTTAACAGGCTAAATAACTAATTGACTTACTAACCTTATCTCTTAAGTAACCATCAATATCGTTAATAACTTAATTTCGATATAGGTAGATAGACAGGTCAACACACGGACATAAACTCCAACAACACAAGTAGTGTTGCTCAAAATGTGTCCCACTTTCAATAGATCAATTGTATTTCCCTCTGTTCCCATAGTAAAGACAAATAAATACTAGACTAAAATGGGTCAAATCTATATAAATTGGTCTTGCGTGTTACAGATATTGTGTTTATTACGAGAGAAACAACCGAAGTTGAATTTATATAGTTGGGCCTTACATAATTGAGCGTGGGTGTACAGTTGCTCACATAAGTTCTGTTCCTCTCCGTGATCATATACATAGAAATATACTGCGCATGATTGAAATACGGGTGTTGTTTCTTATGCAATGGTTAATTCATCTGACTAGTCAACTGATAATTTACAGAAACCACCCTTGCAATTCATTCATTTTGTTTTCCTTTCATACATAAGATCACAAAGAGGAACAGAACTTATGTGGACAACTGTACATTCAAAACTAACAATACCCACGTCGAATAAAGCACAGTAAAAAATAATTGTACGAAAACAGGAAGTATTTAATCCCCTTGCTTCCTGTTGAACGGACGCTGGAAATGGTTGCTTGTTATTGATGAGTCTATGAATACATGAATGTCGGTGTATTCAACAGTGCTTGGGGCCCGGGGGGAGGCTTGGTACGATGAATATATGAATAGGTATATGAGAGAGAGAGAGAGAGAGGGAGGGAGGGAGGGAGGGAGGGGAGGGGAGGGGAGGAGTGATAATAAAATTATGTATATACGCATTATCCGTTTTCGTTAGTTACATAAATGCACACAATTTATTTGTTTTGGTATGTTCTGTCTAGATATTTACAATTACCATCTTCATCCTATTTTATTATTGGTCGAGTACACTCAGAACCCATCATAAAATTCACCTGATTTTAGTGAGCTGTTTACGGTTCTCATAGAATAACTTCTTCAGATAGTATAGTGAGATATTAACATAAAATCACATTTGTAGGGCACATTGTAGATCCCAATCAAGATTCTTCAACGGTATATGATAATTCCAACTTATTTAAGCTTATGTTTACACTATATGAGATTCTAGAAATGTGGATAATGTAGTACCCGCGACTATTGAAATGTTTAGATATAACAAGCAAGTGTTCTTACTTTTGCCAGCTGTATATGTATGTTTGTTTTACATAAACACACAATATGTATACCTGTCCAGACGTATGCAAAATGAATTGACCGACTCACCTTTTACAATATATTGTGCAGTAACTGGCTAAATCAGTGCAAGTCATACAGAACAGTTCTATATGGTTTTAAGGGGACAGTGGCTGTTTGTTTGGTCTATTAATTCATTTATTCATATAATTTTTTTAGTGTCCTCCCTAGACCTCCATCAAGCTTGGAAAAACACCCCCTAGAACCCTCTTCAAGATAGATTTGTAAATTTTTCGGTAGAAAAATTTCCCGGCCAATGGCCGATTCCTCCTAAAATTACAGGCTCGTTGTCGCTCGCCAGGAAAAAATCGACACGAAGTGGCACGAAGGGTCGTAATATTGACAAAAAATAAATGAGGTGAAAGGTTATAAACTCCCCAAACTAATGGAACCAACGTCTAAAAATCTCAAAACTGGTGGGGCTAAACATTAGGGAGAAGGGGGTCCACAAAAACCAACTTCCTCCCCTTAAGTTACGTAATATAACCTCTCCTATAATAAAATGTAGACTGTACGTTCACGTCACATATCTAAGCATGCCATTATATTCATTCAAGTGTCCAAACATGTGCAAATGTTGAATGTTCTTAAATGTACATATGTTTGTATAGCAGATGTCCCCTTTCTTGAACTGCGGCACAAGACAGAAACTGGACCATCAGGTAGACTAATAACGGACCTCCTACCTCCGACACTCACCTCCATCACACACCTCACTTTGCCAGGGTTTATAAGGTGTTATTGCCTTCAGAGCCCTTTAACTCGTGTACAGTAACTGAGGTTTGGAGTGCAGGAGTAATTTGGTGAGGGGTACTCTGTGTGTGGTGATGTACAGTGATGGGTGGTGACAGTTCAGTGACAGATGGTGTATAGTTAGCGCCAACGAACTTGACAATAATCTGGACCCCTTAACTTCTTATAACTCAAAATGAATGAAAGCAATCAGGCTGACATTTCTATCATTTGGGAAGAGTCCACCAGGAAATAGGTGTTGAAATGTACAGCCAGTTTGCTCAAGGCCCTTTTGAGTTACGAAGAGGTTAGGGATCGAGATAATTGTCAAGTTGGTTGGCGCTACCTATAGTGATGTGGTGCAGTTGTAGTGATAATGTTGCCGGTGTTTGTGTTCAGGTGTGCTCTTAAGGGGGCCCACTTCTTTTTTCTTTTCTTTGTTCTCTCTTTCTCCCCTCTCTCTCTCTCTCTGTCTCTCTCTCTGGGTTGTCTCCATTCGGCCCATTTCAGCCTACTGTTTTAAGATTGTTATACCCATCCAGGTGTCGATTTATTCCTGACGAGCAGTAGCGAGCCAGAATATTAAAACAAAACACGTTTTCAACAGCAGGCTAAATTTGTACATATTTCGATAGAAGCAGCCGGATTTCTTCATACAATGTTGGCTCGCTATCGCTCGCCATGAAGAAATCAACACCTGAATGGGGATAAACGTCTAAAAACAGTAGGCCGAATGGGGCCGAATGGATACAAGCCAGAGAAAGAGAGAAAGGGAGAAAAACAAAAAGCATGTCACCCCCCTTAGTGTGTGTGGGACGGGGTGGGCAGAGGGGAGGGATATATTTCAAGGGTAGTAATGTATGATGTTGGAATGGTGTGTAAATCTAGTGATGTGAGGTTATAGGTGGTGAAAACATGGTGATACTATTGTGGTGATTCAGTGCTAGTGATATGCAATGGTGTGTGTGTGTGTGTGTGTGTGTGTGTGTGTGTGTGTGTGTGTGTGTGTGTGTGTGTGTGTTGTTTGAGGTTATGTTAGCGTAGTTATGTATAATATAAGTAGTGATGTAGTTATATAAATATAAGGTGATAAATGGTTCAGATGTAGTGATTCTGATACGATGTGGGCTGGAGTGATACATAAACCATGTATATATCTTGGACTCCAATTTATATATCTGTCAACACAGTGAATTCAGATTATTATATTTCCATATAGTTTAGTGTGGTTACAGGGTGTGACGTGTGTTGTAGTATATCTCTATATATTATAGTGTGGTGGCATGGCCAGACTTGTTATACAGTATATGTATATACTCAGGCACATACCCTATTACTGGGGGTGGCCGACTCGAGAGAGAACCCAAACAGAAACAACATTTAAAGTTTCAATTCTTAGGGTTCGGGACCACTTGTGCGTTCCCTCACCCGTTTCTCTGTCCCATCTAGTTGGAGAATTATACAAGGGGAGGAGGATTCCTAGCCTCCCACCCCCAATATACAGTATATAGTTGTATCATCATTATGTTATCGTAACGTGTGATGCAATGTCTCATATTGTAGTGTATTGTATATTACAATGTATTACAATGTATACTTGGTGATGTATTGTGATATGTGGTGCCGTATGTTGGCATGTAGTGTGAAGTTCAATGTTGTGATATGTTTGGGGTTAATGAAGCGTTATGTAATGTGTAGTACATTGTGGTGTAATGGTATGTTATAGTGACGTGATGAAATATGTTGGCGTGTTGTGTGGTGTAGTGACGTGTGATGTAATGTTGGAATATAGTATAGTGTGTGGTGTAGTGACGTGTGATGTAATGTTGGCATATAGTATAGTGTGTGGTGTAGTGACGTGTGATGTAATATGTTGTCATGTAATAGAGTGTGGTGTAGTAATATGGGTGGGTGGTGTGCGTCAGGGAGGTACACAACACAAATAATCCTAGGTAATTAGGGTACACGTGTTGGACTCTGGCCACTGTAATATGTTAGTCGGACCTTATATAGCAAGGGAGGGGGGGGGGGGTCAGCTCCCTCCTGTAATGTTTGTCTCTCTCTCTCTCTCTCTCTCTCTCTCTCTCTCTCTCTCTCTCTCTCTCTCTCTCTCTCTCTCTCTCGCCTCTCTATCTCTCTTTCTCTAACTCTCTGTCTCTCTCTCTCGTATTCTCCCTCTCCTCTCTCTCTCTCTCTCTCTCTCTCTCTCTCTCTCTCTCTCTCTCTCTCTCTCTCTCTCTCTCTCTCTCTCTCAATTATTTTACGGATTCATTTTTCCTTTAGTCATCGTCTTGTAAGTTATTTTAGTTTTAATTAATATTATTAATAGTTCAGCTTATTTGTCTTGGTTGTTGTTTATAGAGTAAGAGAGTGGTTACCTCACTTCGTACGCGTGTGTTGAATCACAGCAGCTTCTGGTGCCTTCATACCATAGCGGTACCTTCCTCCAAGGGTCAAGAAATATACATAAAACAAAAGGATTCTGTATAATACATCTGTCCGTCATGTACTGTACACAGGCTGTGGTGTCGGAGTTGCCTACAATCATGTCTCAAACAAAATTTTGATATGTGTTAGATAAATAAGTAGTCTTAAATTACCTGTTCTGTTTGTGTTAACCCTCTCCGACATATGACGCGATTTTGAGCCTATTAGGGATACTTTAAAGCCTTTGTTACCATCAGGGGTATTTATAAACCTTTAGTTTAGTTACTTCAACCTCTGCAGTTGTCTTTGAGTTAGCTGTGGGCAGAACACTAATTTTGGAGTGGTAATTATAAGAGTGAGAGAACTATTTCTTATTGATTATCTGGCAACATCTGCGTCATATGTGCGTGAAAGGGTAAACAACTTCTGGTTATGCAGGAGCTTCGATAAGCGGGCGAGGAAAAACATTTAATTAACCAAAATAGAATTACTTGCTTGTAAATACATATTTTTTACGTTCACTTATTGTCGTAAGAAATGGAATGAAACAGGGGCATCCTCAAAAGCCCCGCCTCGTACCAGATAATGTTAAGTGTGTGTCCTTGTGTGTGTCGTGACTAGTATGCCTGGGAGTGACTGACAGTATCACACACACACACACACATACACACACACACACACACACACACTCTCTCTCTCTCTCTCGCTTTTAATTTTTATTTATTTATTTATTTATTTATTTTATTTTTTTGGGGGGGGGGTTACGGTACAGTCAAATTAAGAAATACCAATACAATATTGATGGATAGATTTCACCAAAAGTTAACCAGTTTTTGGAAAAGGTAAAATGCAAGCAACAGCAAATGACCAGCAGGGTGTGAAGGCATAAATTGGATAAACACTTCCAGCGCAAGCACCACCATCGCTTTCGCGGTTTTGATTGGCACCTCTTCTGTGTACCGTCTAGTTTCTTTGGAATGAATCTTCTCATTTTATATTCTTTTCTCTCTCTCTCTCTCTCTCTCTCTCTCTCTCTCTCTCTCTCTCTCTCTCTCTCTGGCTTGTATCCATTCGGCCCCATTCAGCCTACTGTTTTAAGATTTTATCCCCATCCAGGTGTCGAATTAATCTTTGCGAGCGATAGCGATTCATCATATGGAGAAATCCGTCTTCACCGGAGAAAAATGTCTATCGAAAAATGTACAAATTTACCATGCTGTCAAAAACATTTTAAATTATTGATTTGTCTGAGTACTAAAAGAATTCATTTGCATTATCGTGTTTTGCATACTGTAACTCATTTTAATCTTGGTTTCGTATCGTCCCATACTAGGTCATGTTTCATCTATTGTTCCTTTTATTATTTACACCTGCCAAATATCAAGTATCCCAATAACCTTTATGGAACATGCTAGTGTTCTATAAGTAGGCCAAGAGGATTATAGTCAAATTCGTGAGTGAGGTCAAGTGTGGAGAAAAGACGAATTAACCCTCTCACGTCCTTGATGCACTTTTGAGCCTATTAGGGATACTTTAAAGCCTTTGTTACCATCAGGGGTATTTAGAAACCTTTAGTTTAGTTACTTCAACCTCTGCAGTTGTCTTTGAGTTAGCTGTGGGCAGAAAACTAATTTTGGAGAGGTAATTATAAGAGTGAGAGAACTCTATTTAGTATTGCTAATCTGGCAACCTCTGCGTCATATGGTCGTGAGAGGGTTAAACCATCACTGCAAGGGGCAATCAGTTAGTCAGTCAGTTATTGGGCCAATCAACCAAGCAGTCATGCATCCAATCAACCAATAAATCAGTCAGTCGGTAAATTGTTTACCAATCAGTTAACTCCTTGAGGATCATGACGCTCTTTTTCAGTTTATATATATATATATATATATATATATATATATATATATATATATATATATATATATATATATATATATATATATATATATATATATCAACCAATTGATTAGAAAGTCAGTAAATCAGTCAGTCTGTCATCGGTAGGTAATACAATCAATCAACAAGTGAGTCGGCTTGTCCATCAGTCAGTTCAATCAGTAGCCAGTCAGTCAGCCAGTATAGATTATTCAATTAACACCTACTTTCAAATTGGCTAACATGCCCATCGATCATTGCCCAAGGGAGAATGGTAAATGAGTGGTACAGATTCCTGTTAACACTTTCATTATTTTGTCTCTCTAAAGTTTTTTCGTATTCCCATAATTTAAGTCCATTTTCCTTCCATGGTGTTTTGATACGCATTTGTTTACGTATTTATTGTTTGTTCTATTAATCCTTCTCTTTGTTTATCCATTTTATTTTTATTTTTTTATATTCTCATAATTTAAGTCCATTTTTTTTCTTCTATGGTGTTTTGATACTGATTTGTTTACGTATTTATTGCTTGTTCTATTTACACTTCTTTTTGTTTATCCACAGAGTTTTTCCTATAACTCTACAGTCAACTATTCATCTTTTTGTTTGTCCACAGAGTTTTTCCTATAACTCCAGTCAACTATTCATCTTTTTGTTTATCCACAGAGTTTTTCCTATAACTCCACAGTCAACTATTCATCTTTCACTGTGTTTTGGTCATATTTACATTGTTCACGTAGTTATTTTCTGCCCTCTTCACACGCATCCACAGTGGTTTTTCCCAAGATTTCACAGCTCATTGTTCTTCGTTCACGCTGATCGTCTTCAACTTCACGGGGCCTTTTTGTTCTTCGTTCACGGTGTTGTTGTTCCGCTTTTAGGGGGTCCTCCTGTTGTGTTGTCCGCGCCCTTCTGTCTTTCCTCAGCCGCCCGTGCTTTCCTCAGGACTCTGTATGTTAGTTATGCCCGCCTGCCTGAAATAAATATATATACAGTATATATATATATATATATATATATATATATATATATATATATATATATATATATATGAAGTTACAAATAATAGTTAGTATCTCGAAGACCTTGTGGCCCATTCCAAGGAGGTACTCTCGATGAAAAAATAGAGATTGCATAATGTAGTACATAGAGAGAGAGAGAGAGAGAGAGAGAGAGAGAGAGAGAGAGAGAGAGAGAGAGAGAGAGAGAAGAGACAAAAAAGAGGGACAGTAAAATGCGAGGGGAAGTTATAAAAGAAACACTTTACAAAGATTTAATGTGCGTGTGTGTGTGTGTGTGTGTGTGTGTGTGTGTGTGACGCGTTTCTGTTCTGCTTTCTGGTAATTATTAGACGATTTTTTTCAGATTAGGAAGGGTATATGGCAGTCAGAGGGTTGATTGAGATAGCCTTTACTCTTTCAATACCCACAGATCCTTCCTAAGCTGCATAAAATCGTCTAATGATAGCCAAAATACACTGCTAAAACGCGTCAGAGCTTCAAGGGGTTAAAATGGTCTCACTCCTAAATAGCCTCAGCCAGAACAGCCACAATGAAAACTGTCACTAACCGACATTTTCTCTTAATCACACTTCCCATATACTACTGTACAACCCAGGACCCACACACTAACCTGGTACAACCTAGCCAAACACAACTAAGGGTAACCTAAGTTTACCTAACCTAGCCTAAACTAACCCCTACAGTATGTGCTGTTTAAAGGGGCCCACCTAGTCTCTCTCTCTCTCTCTCTCTCTCGCTCTCACTCTCGCTCTCACTCTCACTCTCTCTCTCTCTCCCCTTTTCTCTGGGTTATTTCCATTCGGCCCCATTCAGCCTACTGTTTTAAGACGTTTATCGCCATCCAGGTGTCGATTACCGTTCCCCAAGCACATTTTTTAGTATGTTTTTGACAGCAGGCTAAATTTGTACATTTGTCTATAGAAAAATGTCTCCGGCGAAACCGGATATTTTCATATATTGCTGGCTCGCTATTGCTCGCCAGGGAGAAATCAACACCTGGATGGAGATAAACATCTTAAAACAGTAGGCTGTATGGGGCCGAATGGATACAAGCCAGAGAAAGAGAGAAAAGGAGAAAAAAAAGCAGCTCACCCCTTTTAAGATTATGGCCATTTTCGTCTCAGGTGGTTTAGGTTGCGGCCGTTTCAGAGTGTGCCGGATTTGACCTGTGCTTTTGCTTGCATGCGTGCGTGTGTGTGTGTATGTGTATGTGTATGTGTGTGTGTGTGTGTTTGTAACCCTCCATGCATTACACACTTCCTGCATTATTCACTTAGCACCATTGTCACCTCATACATAATTCACTCCCCGTTCCCATTCACCGAGGCAGGCATTTTTTTTTTTTTTTTTTCCGCTGGGCATAATATCCTGGTTATCAACATTAATTCCCGCTGCTAACGAGGTACTTGTTAGGACGGGACTTGTAAATGTGTTCTCGTAAATTTGTTCTCTTGTAAACACCGAGACCCGTAAATTGCGTGGTTTGGATGTACTTTGGGGGGGGGGGGGGGGGGGAGAGAGCGTTTGTGGTTCCCTTTAGAGTTATGGGGGAATGGTGATAAAGTGTGTGGTCTTTTGGTTATGCATATTTTAGCTAGCAAGGTGTGTGTGTGTGTGTGTGTGAGAGAGAGAGAGAGAGAGAGAGGGAGGGGGGGGGGGGGTCTGCTATTGAGAGAGGAGGAGCCTGTAATTTAGGAGGAAGCGGCCTATGGCTGGGACACTTTTCTACCAAACAAATGTAAAAATGTATATCGAAGGGGAGTCTTGGGGGTATTTTTTAAAAGCTTGATGGAGGTCTAGCTACAAATCTCCCCTTAAGTTACGCTGAGATAAGTTGCCATGATCGTCCCTATGTATCCGAAAATAGCGCAAGTGCGCGAAACTGTCCAAACTTGGGGATTATGAGCGAGGTATGAGCCCCAAGGAATGAGTGGGTCGCAATTCGCATGACTGACCCCGGTTGTGCATGATCTGAATGAGCTGGAATAACCTTAGTAGTAGTACCAGCCAACACTTTCATCCCGCCGAGGTAATGAACTTGACCACAGAGATCCTACAGTATGCATCAACGAGACACCACATTCACTCCACTTAAGGGAGATTTGTATTTATTTGTTTATATGCCACATGTCACCCACAGTGTTGCCCTCACTGATGGAAGGAAAATCTCATTTTGGGATTTTCCAACCCATACCACATATACCCCCATGGCGGACGCTCCCCTTAATGGACCATCTCCCCTTAAAAAGATAACATTTTCACTGGGTCTAGGCAAACCCTTCGATAACGACAAACGGGTTTGACCTTAACCCCTTCATGATACGACGACCCCTTGTTTCTGCTTATCATTACACATGTATTTAGTTTATGAAGGACCTTTAAGAAATAGAGGGCTTTAGATAATCTCAAATAGCCATTTGGCTCCCACAGATCTTTTTAAACGAAAACGGGAAATGGTAGCCAAAATCAAAATAATAAACATGTTACTGTACTTAGAGTGTCAGTGAGTCGTTTAGTATTATTATTTACAGTTCAGGAAAACGAACTATCATAAGAACATAAGAACATAAGAAAATGGGAGTCTGCAGAAAGCCGATTGGCCTAAGCAAGGCAGATCCCTGTCCCACACAACCCCAATTCAATTACAAAGCCCAATTATAGGCTTCACACTCTAATACCCTGAGGATCATCTTACCAAAACGGTTAGAGATTAACGCAGGATTATGGAGGTCTGCAGAGCGCTGATTGGCCCAACCCGGCTGATCCCCCTTCACACCCAACCCTTCTCGTCCATATGCTTATCTAATTTTATCTTAAAGCTCCCTACAGTTTTAGATCCCACTATAGCACTTGGTAGTCCATTCCACCCATCTACAACTCTGTTACCAAACCAATACTTGCCTATATCTTTTCTGAAACGAAATTTATCTAATTTGAAACCATTGGTACGAGTTCTTTCGCTATCACTGAGCTTTAGTTACATTTGCCATGTCCCCTTTGTTAATCCCACTAACCCACTTGAACACCTCTATCATATCCCCTCTAACTCTGCGTCTCTATAACGAATGTAAACCTAATTTCTTCAACCTTCTTCATACGAAAGATTTCTAATATTATGGATCATTTTTGTCATTCTACGCTGTACTCTCTCCAATGAATCTATGTCCATTCTGTAATAAGGACACCAAAATTGGACAGCATAATCCATGTGGGGTCTCACTAATGACAAGTAAAGTTTTAAGATAACATCAGCAGTTCTGTTACTCACACTCCTAGAGATGAACCCGAGAATCCTGTTTGCCTTATTACGAACGCTTATACACTGTTTTCTAGGCTTCAAATCATTGCTAACAAACACACCTAGATCTTTCTCGCAGTCTGAATTTTCTAATTCTAAATTAGCTAGTTTATATTTAAAATTTGTTTGCATCTTCCCTATCTTTAATACCTTGCATTTGTCAATGTTAAACTTCATCTGCCAATTTACTGACCATTCATGTAAGGTATCTAGATCCCTTTGGAGGCACTCTATATCGCTATCTGAATCAATTGATCTCCCTATTTTAGTATCGTCTGCGAATTTACTTATCCTACTAGTTATACCTAAATCTAGGTCATTTATGTATATAAGAAACAACAGGGGACCTAATACCGATCCCGGGGGGACACCACTTTTGACTGCTCCCCATTCTGACTTGGTACCATTTATGCTGACTCTCTGCTTCCTACCAATTAGCCATGACCTAATCCATCCTAACAACGCCCCACCTATTCCATGTGCCTCAACCTTTCTCATCAATCTCTCATGAGGGACTCTGTCGAAAGCTTTACTGAAATCTAAATATATAATATCATATGACTTGTCATTATCTACTGCTTCATATACCTCTGAGAAAAAACTAAGCAAATTAGTAAGGCAAGACCGTCCCTGAGTGAATCCATGCTGAGAAGAATTGATTAAGTTAAATGTTTCTAAGTGGTTTCTCATTTTCCTAGCAATAATTGACTCTAGTAGTTTTCCTATGATTGAAGTGAGACTAATGGGACGGTAATTGGATGCTATTGATTATCACCTTTTTTGAAGATCGGAACTACATTTGCAAGCTTCCAAGCTTCTGGAACTATACCTGTTTCTAATGACTTGTTAAATAGAAATGTTAATGGATAACTTAACTCATCTCTGCATTCTTTTAATACTCTAGCATATACCTCATCAGGACCAGGCGATTTATGAGGTTTCAGTCTGTCAATTTCCTTAACCACATCATTTCTACTTATAGTAACCGTACTTAACCTATTTTCTATACTATCGCTGTATACCTTACGGACTTCTGGAAACTGTGCCAAATTTTCATTAGTGAAAACGGAAAGAAATTGACTATTTAATGTACTGCACATTTCTAAATCACTTTCTGTCAATTTTCCTATAGAAGTTTTAAGGGGACCAATTACATCTCTAACCTTGGATTTATATAGTTGGTAAAAAGCTTTAGGATTATTTTTTGAGTCATTGGCAACCTTAATTTCATAATTTCTTTTTTCTTTCCTAATATCCTTTTTTAGGAAAGAAAAAAGAAATTATGAAATTAAGGTTGCCAATGACTCAAAAAATCATGTACAGTCTTAGTCAGAAATTTCTGGACAGTTTTTGGTGGAACATTTCTGATACACCAACGAAGCATTTTGAAAGCTGAAGGAGCCGTAACTACCTTATTGCACATTTTTACTAGTCAATACTCTCTCTTGTTGTTACCGTAGAGTGGTGTTCAAGTAATCCTGGCCACGACTGAACTTCTGGTAGTTTATAATCCCTCCAGCATGAGGCGTTTGTCATATGATGAATTAAATCGTTGTGTTAGCCAGAGTATGAAAAAGTGGTGCCATCACACGGACGGTCTGGCGAAGCTCGGATTCCTCCATATGCTGGCTCGCTATCGCTCGCCAGGAAGAAATTGACACCTGGATGCGGATAAACATCTTAAAACAGTAGGCTGAATGGGGCCGAATGTATACAAGCCAGAGAGAGAGAGAGAGAGAGAGAGAGAGAAAAACAAAAGGAGAGAAAAGAAAACAGATCCCCCCAAAAAAAACAAAAAAACAAAACACATTTAGGAGGAATACAAAATAAATAAAACACACACACACACACACACACATTACCAAAACGTGGGATCAGCTGGTGTTTACCTCCCGCGGTGCTCAGGTGGTAATGTTGGTGCTTTGAGCTAATGTTAAAGATGATTGGAGTTAAGTGGGGTTAAGGGGCTAGTGATTAGTTTTGGGTCTATTTATATATTTACTCGTGTATTTTTTTTAGTTTCTTCGCTAGGCCTCCATCAAGCTTAAAAAACACACCCTAGCCCCCCCCCCCCCCTCCTTCAAGATAAATATTTAAATTTTTCGGTAGCCAGGAAAAAATTGACAACAAAATGGGGCGAAAGGTGTTACAATCACCAAACTAATGGACCGAACGTCTTAAAATCTGAAACTGATGGGGCTAAACACGAGGGAGAAGGGGGACTAGAAAAAGCAACCAAATCATGAATATTAGCTTGGCATTTTTTAACGCATGATTTATTTTAAAGCAAATCTATTAACTATTGTGAGTGTTATGACGTAGCACTGTAGTAATCAATTTGCAGACCAATACATATGAATTGCAGTAGCGAGTAATTTATACCACGCTATCGCAGGACTTATATTTGTTTTTAGTTTTAGCTTCCTCCAGACGATTTTGGATATAAGGAAGGGTTAAGGGGAGGTTTTTAGTTTGTTTCTTAGACCTCCATCAAGCTTAAAATTACACCCCCTTGAGTCCCTTTCAAGATAAATTTGTAAATTTTTCGGTAGAAAAATGTCCCGGCCGAAGGCCGTTTCCTCTTAAATTACAGGCTCGCTATCGCTCGCCAGGATAAAATTGACACCTGAATGGCACGAAAGGTCTTAATATGGGGTGAAAGTTCTTAAAATCGCTAAACTAATGGGGCAAATGTTTTATAATATAAAAAACAATGGGGCTAAACATGAGGGAGAAAGGGGTCAAGAAAAAAATCCCTCAAGTGGAGATCTCCCCTTAATAACTTAGGGAATAATTCGTTTGAGCTTGTAGTCCATTTTGTTGATATCGTTATTAGTAGTAATTGGTTGGCAACTCTGGGCCCTGAACTCCGAACGGTCTTCCTACGATGCATCAAACATCCTGGGGTAGTTCTAAGTTATAGTAAATGGGTTGGTTGAGATCATTTGAAGCCTTATTGTTGTTAGAGGTCCTTCCTAAGCCGAGTTATGCCTAGTTGTACAGTACATGATATCAGTTCAATTGTAAATGTAGTGATATAGTTTAAGTTGTACCATAATAATACTAACAATACTGTTTACAATGCTAATATTACACATCCCTAACCATAAAAACGGTGTAACAATTAGTTTATATTGACAGCACCACTACAGATACAACACCACCAATATCCACCACCATCATCATCCCATATGCCATCCCACCAAAGGCAGTCACCATCACCACATATTCACCACCATCACCATAGGCAGTCACCATCACCACATATGCACCACCATCACCACATATGCACCACCATCATCATCCCATATGCACCACCATCACCACAGGCAGTCACCATCACCACATATGCACCACCATCACCACAGGCAGTCACCATCACCACATATGCACCACCATCATCATCCCATATGCACCACCATCACCACAGGCAGTCACCATCACCACATATGCACCACCATCACCACAGGCAGTCACCATCACCACATATGTACCACCATCATCATCCCATATGCACCACCATCACCACAGGCAGTCACCATCACCACATATTCACCACCATCACCACAGGCAGTCACCATCACCACACATTCAACATTATCACTTATTCATCAACATTACTATTCGCATCACCAACAACCTTAAGGGGACAGTGGCCGGTTTTTTGGTCTATTAATGCATGTATTTATTTATGTTTTAGTATCCTCGCTAGACCTCCAACAAAAAAAGAAAAAAAAAAGATAAATTTGTAAATTTTTCAGTAGAAAATGTGTCGGTTTCTCCTTAAACTACAGGCTTGCTATCGCTCGCCAGAAACAAATCGGCACCTAAATGGAACGAAAGGTCTTAATATTGACAAAGAAATAGGGTGAAAGTCTGAAAATCGCCAAGCTAATGGAACGAACGTCTTAAAATCTCAAAACTAATGTGGCTAAATATGAGGGAGAAGGGGTGCCGGAAAAACCAGCCCGTCTCCCCTTAACAATATCCTTCACCACCAATCATCATTATGCAGCACCATAATGCTATCACGTGCAATCATCAGCCTCTCTCTCTCTCTCTCTCTCTCTCTCTCTCTCTCTCTCTCTCTCTCTCTCTCTCTCTCTCTCTCTCTCTCTCTCTCTCTCTCTCTCTCTCTCTCTATCTCTCTCTCTCTCTCTCTCTCTCTCTCTCTCTCTCTCTCTCTCTCTCTCTCTCTCTCTCTCTCTCTCTCTCTCTCTCTCTCTCTCTCTCTCTCTCTCTCTCTCTCTCTCTCTCTTTTGACCAATTAGCTTGACTTCTATCATAATAAATTTTTTGAAGGGATACTATAGTTTATTCGCTGTAAGTAGGCGAGAAATTATTACCTCTATCCTCTATAACTCAAAAAGGGCTAGAGCAAATTGGCTGTAAATTTTCACATCTATTCGTTGACTGACTCTTCCCAAATGGTGGAAATATTAGCTCGATTACTCTAGTCGTTTTTGAGTTACAGAGGTTAAAGGTCATGATTTTTCGCCTACTTACAGCGAATAGACTATAGTAGACAAGACTACCTGGAAATCCACAACTTAATTACAGATACTGTCTTGATGGTGTAATGGTTACAGTGTTTAAGATCTGTATGTGGTAACCCAGGTTCGAATCCCGGAGGATCACATGCTTTCATTAATTTCATCGAGAGGTGTTTGGTGTTGGGAGTGAAATATATAAATTAGATGTATATCCCAATATGGATTCAGGCGGCACCGATCATGTTTTACCAATTTGCTGGTATATTTCCATGACATGCTGAGTGAGTGACAAAAGAGCCACAGACAATCTTTACCTTAGATTTTCAAAATGTTTTTGACAAAGTGCTGTTTTGCAGTCTAATGTCAAAAGTGAGTGCCTTAAGTATCAATACAGAGGTCACAAATTGGATAGAAAGTTGGCTGATAGGTAGACAGCAACGGTTGGTAATCAATTGTGTTTCTTCTGAGTGGACTCCAGTCACTTATGGAGTTCTGCAGAGTTCTGTCCTTGGCCTACTTCTGTTCATCACATAAGTCAATTACATCGATATTGGTCTGTTAAGTGTGATCTCCAAGTTTGCAGATGACATTAAGGTTGGAGTGGATGTGAAGAACCCTAAAGAGGTTGAGCAGCTCAGGATGGATCTTAACAGATTGGGTGAATGGTCTGAGACATGACAGATGCCACTAAACTTGAAAAAGTGCAAAAGGATGCATATCGGCCAAGCATACCCCAAATCCGGCTATTCGCTATTGAAAATGCTTCTGGAAGTAACTGACTTGGAACATGATTTGGGTGTTCTGATTAGCAATGACCTAAAGATTTCCAAGCAGTGCATTGAAATAGAGAAAAAAACTCATAAATAATTGGGCTATAATAATAGGCAATTTAAGTATACAAATTCGGAAATAGTCCTTACACTCTACAGTATAATACACTGATGCACCTCTACAACACTCTGATACGGCCTCCCCTGGAGTATGCTGTTCAATTCTGGTCTCCAGCAATCAGGAAAGATATTGAGCGACTGGAAAAAGTACAAGATAGGGTTGCAAAGCCTATTCCAACGATTAGAAGACTGAGCTATAAGGATAGGTTGAGAGCTTTTGACCTCTCTTCATTGGAAACACAAAGACTACGAGGTCAGCTCATTGAAGTTTATATAATACTTAATGGCTTCGACAATGTGGATTATATCAACATTATTAACCTTAATATGAATACAACACGCAACCATGGCTGGAAGTTAGGATAAGAATAAGGTTCAGCACTAGTATTTTTGGAAACTTTTTCTCATATAAGATCTGTTCGACCTGGAACAAACTTCCCTCAGGAGTTAGTAAAAAAAAAAAATCATTAGAGCAGTTCAAGGAGAGAGTAGATAGTATTTTTCACACTCTGTAATGATTGTTGTGTACTAAACAATCTCTCTCCTTCCACTTCGGGTATCTCCCTGGAATGTACCGCAAGGTCTTTGAGATACTAACTATTCCTTGTAACTCCTTTTTAACTCTCTCCAGCCAACCATCCATTATATTCACACAACATTGTCAACCCCGTCATCTTCACCAATATCACTCATTTGGACAATTTATGCATACTTAAATTCACATTCTTTTAAAGTTGATGTTGACGTATTATTTTAGAGAGTTGTTTTTGTAAGGTCAGAGACAGACAGACAGTGGCTCTTTGTCCTGTCCTCTTATACTTGTGTTGTTTGTTTATAGTTTATATTAAATGTATGTAATTTTATATGATATAACTATATCTTCTTTATTCTAGTCCTTTGCAGAAATGACAGATTTAACTGATTTACAGTTTATGTAATTTGTATTAATGTTATTATATTATTATTTGTATTATTGTTATAAATATTATTATTATTATTATTATTATTAGTAGTAGTAGTAGTAGTAGTAGTAGTAGTAGTAGTAGTAGTAGTATTTTTACACTCTTGCCTCTCTTATCTGTATTCCTGTATTCAACCAAAATATAACTGAAAATCTTCTACAGTTAAGTAAAGACCTCTCCGAAATGAAAGGTTACATCCCTACAATCAGTAGAAATGTTTATTCACACCTGAGGTGATTCTCTCTCAACTCTAGTGCACTGTAATACTTTGATATTATGCTCTTTGTTCTCTTCTTATCCATGAAAAAACAATGAAAACACACACACACACACACACACACACACACACACACACACACACACACACACACACACACACACACATATATATATACTGTATATAATGGTGATCTCCCTACCCATGCTTTGATTGTCTTCGGTGATATAAGTTTTGAAGGTACGGGCAAAACTGAAGGTATATTCAGCTAATCGCTCAATAATGGTATAAGGTGTAATTTTTGAACTACCTCCCTGACACATGCTGCAAATATATACCAACTTCCATAGAGGTAAACCAATGTGTAAATACTGTGATGTGATGGCGTTCTATACAGTTTGTTTAAAAATAACTTGAATTTTGTTGATATATTAGCATTTATGTAAAACTATTTGTTTTGTCTTTTTCTATTGCCCAACATATTTATTTTATTTTTCAGTCTTCTTATCCTCCTCGTTTGTTTTTTTCTTCTTTTACGCCGTCTCTTTTCGATTAAGGGGGCTCACAGGCTTTTTTCTCTCCTTTTCTCTCTTTCTCTGGCTTGTATCTATTCGACCCCATTCCGCCTACTGTTTTAAGAAGTTTACTCCCATCCAGGTGTCAATTTTTTCCTGGCGAGCGGTAGCGAGCCAGCGTATTGTGTTTAAAGTTTTTGACAGCAGGCTAAATTTGTACATTTTTCGATAGAAAAATTTCTCCGGCGAAGCCGGATTTCTCCATACAATGCTGGTTCGCTATCGCTCACCAGGAAGAAATTGACACCTAGATGGGGATAAACGTCTTAAAACAGTAGACTGAATGGGGCCGAATGGATACAAGCCAGAGAAAGAGAGAAAAAGAGAAAAAAAGCCTGTCACCCCTCTTAAGTATAATGTATTATAGTTTCCCCTTCCTCCTCCTCCTGGTGCTCGGGGTGCGCCTCTGTTGTGACTTATGAGTATGTTTATTGGGTGTGACACTTCGACATACACATCATTATGACTCTCTCTCTCGCGCTCTCTCTCTCTCTCTCTCTCTCTCTCTCTCGCTCTCTCGCTCTCTCTCTCTCTTTCTCTCTCTCTCTCGTCTACATATTTATACAAGTCTACATATTTTTTTTATTTTGCGTATTTCATAATTTAGCTAGGTATTTGTTAGTGCGCCTCGTTCGATTACCGCTCTCACTCTTTGTCTTTCTCATTTCTCTTAAGGGAGCCCACCTCGCTATTTTTCTCTTTCTCTCCCTCTCTCTGGGTTGTATCCATTCGGCCCCATTCAGCCTACTGTTTTAAGACGTTTACCGCCATCCAGGTGTCAATATTTTCCTGGCGAGCGGTAGCGAGCCAGCATATATATTTTTTGTTTTGACAGCAAGCTAAATTTGTACATTTTTCGATAGAAAAATTTCTCCGGCGAAGCCGGATTTCTCCATACAATGCTGGCTCGCTATCGCTCGCCAGGAAGAATTCGACACCTGGATGGGGATAAACGTCTTAAAACAGTTGTCTGAATGGGGCCGAATGGATACAAGCCTTGGAAAGAGAGAAAAGGATAGAAAGATAAAACAAAACGGTGACCCCCCCCCTTACTTCCTTGACATTATATACACGTTGACCTATTTCTAGCCTTTCCAATCCCGTTTAGTTTCCCCTCAATCTCAGTCTCTCTCCTCTCTCCTAATTTCTCGACATTATGATTGTACAGTCGTGGACATAATTATTATGTTCTTAACCATCCTATGATTTTCATTATGCAATAATAACTTCTATAGGCTAATCCATTTACGATTTTTTTTTTTTTTTTTTGCATTAATTACAAACTATCAATTTGTAATTTATGCTAAAGAAAGTTAATTCGTAAATTGATTATAAAATATGTAATTGCATCATTAACATAATAGGGTGGTTAAGAACACAATTATGTCCACGACTGTACACGTCGACCTATTTAGAACCTTCTCAATCCGGTTTATAGTTTCCCTTCTTAAGCCGGTATCACAAGAGAGCTTTTATAGCCAACATTCGATGATCAAAACATTTCTGGCATCAGTTCTGGAGTATTTTGCACTGGTATCGGAAACTAGACTGATGGTAGATGAATTTAGGTGACCGAAATATTGTAAATGTTGACCTCATAAGCTGCCAGACCAGTGTTGAGGGAAAAAGCGTTCGTGTGATACCGGCTTTACGCTCCGTCTCTCCTAATTTCTCTCGTTTATGTACACGTCGGCCTATTTCTAACCTTTCCAGTCCAGGTTGATATTTGCATTTGCCTGTTCTCCACCAACTCCTTCGTAAGGGGAGGTTCCTAGTTGGTACCCTAGACCTCCAACAAGCTTAAAATTGCACCCCCTAGACCCCCTTTAAAGATAAATTTGTAAATTTTTCGGTAGAAAAATGTCCCGCCCGAAGGCCGATTCCTCTTCAAATTACAGGCTCGCTCTCGTTCGCCAGGATAAAATCAACACCTAAATGGCACGAAAGGTCTTCAAATTGACAGAAACGGTGAGACAGTTCTTAAAAGCGCCAAACTAATGGGGCGAACATCTTAAAATCTTAAAAGCAATGGGGCTAAACATAAGGGAGAAAGGGATCCAGAAAAATCTCCCTGAAGTGGAAATCTCCCCTTAATATGGCTCCTTTGCCACGCCCATTTCTATACACTTTAGGATTTGGGGTTTAGATGAAGGTTTGTGAGTGAGTGAGTTTATTTTATTTCCTAGAATTTAGCAATGTGTTTTCATTAACGGTAAAAATGGTCTGATTCGTAGTGTGTGAGAGAGAAAGTGTGTGTGTGTGTGTGTGTGTGTGCGCGTGTGCGCTTCTGTGTGTGCGTATTCATGCGTATATTATGTACGTGTATGCCCTGTGTGTGAAGCATGTCTAGGTTAATTGTTGCCAGTTGGTTTTGGTCTGATGGGTGACGTGGTAGCCTGTGTGAAATTCTTGATCCTCCGTGTATATGCAAATTTACCTTGTTTTGGGTACAGGGTGACGAGTACACAGCCTGGCTTTTGGGTAGTGTTTACTGAGAGAGAGAGAGAGAGAGAGAGAGAGAGAGAGAGAGAGAGAGAGAGAGAGAGAGAGAGAGAGAGAGAGAGAGAGAGAGAGAGAGAGAGATGCCTAAGTAAAGAAGAACATCATTGAGAACAGTCAAATAATAAAGATATGCAAGATTGATTGCCAGGCGTTGATTAAATTTCGTTTTAGAAATATACACAATTTTATATACTGTAAGTACCGGTAACTTATATATATTTTGTTGCATATGTATTGTAGGTGGAGTAGAATGATTATATATTAAATTGTGTGTGGGTGGTAGTATTTTGTTATTGTTTATCCTTTAAAGGTGGGGGCTCATGGATTGAGATAAACATGGAATGATAATCGCCAAGCTGTACATAATTATCTTGCAAAATGCAATGGCACTGAAATAATTATTAACAATGGTATAAAGGATTTTGTGGATTGTCTATACCTGGCCTATGACGTCACAAGAGTGTAAGTCCACCATCCAGTCTAGGAAAAGGATACTGGTGTGACGTCACTATGACGTCACAGGCCCGGCATAGACGATCCACAAAATCCTTTATACCATTGTTAATAATTATTTCAGTGCCATTGCATTTTGCAAGATAATTATGTACAGCTTGGCGATTATCATTCCATGTTTATCTCAATCCATGAGCCCCCACCTTTAAGTCCGAGAGGTATTCACTAAGCTCAATAAGATTGTCTCAGGTACACACTGTTAAGGGGAGGCAGACCGGGGTTTTTTTCTGGACCCCCTTCTCCCTCATGTATAGTCCCATTACTTTTGAGACTTTAAGACGTTCGGCCCACTAGTTTGGCGATTTTAACACCTTTCGCCCCATTTCTTTGTCAATTTCATGACCTTTCGTGCCATTTAGTTGTCGATTTTTCCTGGCGAGCGACAGCGAGCCTGACATTTTAAGAGGAACCGGGCTTCGGCCAGGACATTTTTCTATCGAAAAATGTACAAATTTATCTTGAAGGGGGATCTAGGGGGTGTTTTATTTAAGTTTGATGAAGGTCTAGCGAGGAAACTATATAATAAATGAATATATAAATTAATAGACCACAAATATAGCCACTATCCCTTTAACCAATAAGTACCGAGCAAGACTTGTATTTCTTACCTATTCCATATTATATAAATCCTACTGACAGACACATAACGATAATCACATAACCACCATATGGCTCCTGTTGTTAGCGGAGATAACTACCACTCCCCCCTCCCCCCATGTAAAGAGCGGCCTGGTAGTTATAGGGTTGGTGATGGTAGGGTGTGAGATTACCACCTACTGGACTAGGGTTTTTTTGTGTTAAGCTTGATGGAGGTGAAACTAAGAAATAAAGGAATGAATGACCAAACAAACGGTCTGTCTCCCCTTAAGTATCAAGGGTATAAAAAAAGGTCTATAAAATCCTTGGGTGTATTTATAGTTTAGTTATCCTCATGAGAGATGTTTATTACTATAGTCTATTCGCTGTAAGTAGGCGAGACATCATGACCTCTATATCCTCTGTAACTCAAAAGGGGCTAGAGCAAACTGACTGTAAAACTCCACATCTACTCCTTGACTAACTCTTCCCAAATGGTAGCAATATTAGCTCGATTACTCCAGTCGTTTTCCAGTTACAGAGGTTAAAGGTCATGATTTCTCGCCTACTTACAGCGAATAGACTAGACCAATATGTCTTTACTAGGGTGAGGACAACACAATTTCTCGTCAACTTAAGGGGAGATCCTTCACTTTTTGTAAAAACAAAAAATATTTATTATTTTTCTAGTTTCCTCGCTAGACCTCCATCAAGCTTAAAATGAAGCCCCCTAGACCCCCTTTCAAGATAAATTTGTACATTTTTCGGTAGAAAATTTTCCTGGCCGAAGGCCGATTCCTCTTAAATTACAGGCTCGCTTTCGCTCGCCAGGAAAAAATCGAGACCTAATTGGCAGGAAAGGTCTTAAAATTGACAGAAATGGGGCGAAAGTTCATAAAATCGCCAAACTAATGGGTCTCAAGATGAGGGAGAAGGTGGTCTAGAAAAGCGACTCGTCTCCCCTTAAAACAACTATATAATATAAAATAATACACACTATTGTTACAATCTCTTCCCACTAGTTCAAGAATAAAGGTGAGAGTGTTTCAATATAGGATTTGTGTACGATGTAGTCTGCTTAGCATTATTATATTTGTGTACGATCTAGTCTGCTTACCATTATTATATTTGTGTACGATGTAGTCTGCTTACCATTATTATATTTGTGTACGATGTAGTCTGCTTACCATTATTATATTTGTGTACGATGTAGTCTGCTTACCATTATTATATTTGTGTACGATGTAAGTCTGCTTACCATTATTATATTTGTGTACGATGTAGTCTGCTTACCATTATTATATTTGTGTACGATGTAGTCTGCTTACCATTATTATATTTGTGTACGATGTAGTCTGCTTACCATTATTATATTAATAGTTGTTTTAAAATAATTATACTAATAATTGTGTTTCTCTTCTTTGCAGGTAATTCAGGCTGTTGTGGAGATAATTGAAGTCTGTGTAATGGTAAGGTGGTGTGTGTGTGTGTGTGTGTGTGTGTGTGTGTGTGTGTGTGTGTGTGTGTGTGTGTGTGTGTGTGTGAACAATTTGTCGCTAAATTTGCATGTGACCTTTTATGGGTCGTGTCGATACCTATACCAAAACGCAACACAATAGCGCAACGTATGTGGGGTCATATATAAGAACATCTGACCACCAATATATATAGTTAACCCTTTCACTACCTTGGATGTCTATTGTTTTTTTATCTCAGCTATAGTTAGACGATTGTATGCAGCCTAGGAAGGATATATGGTAGTTAAAAGGGGTAATTGAGATAGTCTGTAGCCTCTTAATTGAACATAAGAACATAAGAACATAAGAAAATGGGAGTCTGCAGGAAGCCGATTGGCCTACACAAGGCAGATCCCTGTCAAACCCAACCCTAATTATAAGCCCAGCTTAAAAACACCATTAGGACTTACCTCACCGAAACGGTCAGAGGTCAGAAAAACGGGGATCTGCAGATCCCCACACCTGGGCCACACCTGACAGATCACCCTCACACCCAACCCATCTCGTCCATATGCCTATCTAATTGTATCTTAAAGCTCCCTATCGTTCTTGATCCCACTATAGCACTTGGTAGCCTATTCCACCTATCTACAACTCTGTTAACAAACCAATATTTGCCTATATCTTTCTTGAAACGAAATTTATCTAATTTGAAACCATTAATACGAGTTATTTCGCTATCACTGAGTTTTAGTACATTTTTCATGTCCCCTTTATTAATCCCACTAACCCACTTGAATACCTCTATCATGTCCCCTCTAACTCTGCGTCTCTCTAACGAATGTAAGCCTAATTTCTTCAACCTTTCTTTATACGGAAGATTTCTAATATTATGGATAATTTTTGTCATTCTACGTTGTACTCTCTCCAATGAATCTATGTCCATTCTCTAATAAGGACACCAAAATTGAACAGCATAATCCATATGGGGTCTCACTAATGACAAGTAAAGTTTTAAGATAACATCAGTAGTTCTGTTACTCACACTCCTAGAGATGAACCCGAGAATCCTGTTTGCCTTGTTTCGAACGCTTATACACTGTTTTCTAGGCTTCAAATCATTGCTAACAAACACACCTAGATCTTTCTCACAATTCGAGTTTTCTAATTCCATATTAGCTAGTTTATATTTAACATTTATATGCATCTTCCCTATCTTTAATACCTTGCATTTGTCAATGTTAAACTTCACGTTGATACACGTCTGTCCTAATCTGAATAAAATCGCGTACTAATTGCCGAAATATAATGAAAAGAATGTCACCGGTACTGAATGGGATAACCAGTACCGGTGACATTCTATCTATCTATCTATTGCCTGACGCCGTGATCTCCGAAAGGGTGGCCACGAACGAACCGCCCCCATGCCCCTCTGTCCCCAGTCAGTCGACGCCCCTCCCCCCAACCAGCACCGCCTTCGTTCATGTACTTCCTCACTCCATCCTTCCACCTCTCATTCGGTCTACCTCTCCCTCTCTGTCCCTCCACCTCGCTCTCGTACACCCTCTTAGTTATTCTCTCGCTTTCCATACGTTCCATATGGCCGAACCATCTTTTCATTATATTCTGGCAACTATTACAATATTTTATTCAGTTTAGGAAGGCCGTCTACCCATTCAAAGGCTACAGACTATCTCAATTAATCCTTTTAGCTACCATATATCCTTCCTAAGCTTCATACAATTTTCTAAATGTAGCTGAAATCCAATTTAGAATGCGTTGCCGGTAGAGAAAGGGGTAATGGTAAGTGTGAATGGTATAGTCTATTCGCTGTAAGTAGGCGAGAAATCATAACCTCTAACCTCTGTAACCAAAAAACGAATAGAGTAATCGAGCTAATATTTCTACCATTTAGGAAGAGTCCGCCAAGGAATAGATGTGGACATTTACAGCCAATTTTCTCTGGCCCATTTTGAGATACAGAGGATAGATGTCATGATTTTTCGCCTACTTACAGGGAATAGACTATAGCCAACCGTTGGAGTGTTGGCGCCGACAGCCCTCCAACCCACACTCTCGTAAGTCATGAGTCACGTGGGCTAAGATACTTGGGACGCGGAATTTACTCCTTCGATCTATTCTTGACTCTCTGCTTGCTTTATAGTCAGGGGGGGGGGGGGATTCACTTTCCCTTCCTTGTTCACGGTCTGGTTCTTGGTATTGTTTCTCCTCTCGCTCTCGCTCTCTCTCCCTCTCTCTCACTCACTTGTTCTCTCTTTCGCTCTCGCTCCCTCTCTCTCTCTCTCTTATTATTTTAAAAGATTTAAAATGGTTAACCATTAAAGAAAAAATGACCCATGACCCAGGAGTAGCTATCTATAAATATCTAAACAATGTATACCCAGACTACCTATTAAACCTGTCAACTGTAAATAACGTAACCTCCAGTACTACAAGGCAACAAAATAACCTTTTTGTCCAGAAAGTTCATACAGAAATAGCTACTATAGATCTGTCTCAGTAAAAGGACCCAACATTTGGAATGAACTCTCACCTTATGTCAAAGAAGCTAACTCCTTACATACCTTTAAATTAAGACTACATAATATACTTTTTAACAGCAATTGAACAAGATACTACTCTTTCTATTGTTGCTGTCATAATTAGTATTATTATCACTATGTATTTTTATTATAATTATTATTATGATTATTAATATGGTTATTAATATTATTATTATTTTCTATTATTATTAATATTAATATTATTCTTACTGTCATTACTATTATTTCTCCCCGAACCCTTCTCCCCCTCTTAATCGCCTCACTCCCCCCCCCCATCTCTCACTCCTATAAGGCACAGCTGCCTCGGATTATCTTTAAATCCGGATGAGGCTATAATTCCAGGACTCTTAAAGAAAGTCGATGAAGGTTTATAAATAGGACCCACATGGGCAAATCTATATTAACTAATAATGTATTATCCAAACTTTATGCTAATGTTCTTATGTTGTTGTTGTTGTTGTTCCCCAGGCTGTCTGGCCAAACAGCCCCAAGGTCTCGAGCAAGGCCAAGGCCATAAACGAGCGCCTCCCTGCTTACCACTAACAAAGCCCGGGTGACCGAAGCCACTCCAAGGCAGGGAGCTGAGGAGGGTGCGGAAACGCCCGGGAAACCAAAGCCCCACCCAAGGCCCTGTGCCCCTCAGCAATTATGAAGGGAAAGTTGAGGGGTAAGGGAAAATGTGACAACTGGCTCCCCATCTGCCAACTTCTAGTTTGGCAGTAGGGAGGTCAATCCAGCGAAAAGACG